>PGWS01024149.1:0-24687 GCA_002896235.1 Cicer reticulatum | reverse complement strand
TGATCGAGTTTGTTTAGTTGGATTAATGAAAAAAATCTAGGTTGAGAGTTCAATCCAATTCAATAAAAATTGATCAGTTCGAGTTTTGATTTTGGCAAAAACAATCCTCCTTATCCTTATACACCCTTCCCTTTCTACACTTATTTCTCTGTGCACTCCTTCATTACCTCTATGGACAACCCCTTATAGATCCTAATTTAATCATCCTAAAAAAAAAAATTAGACTGATGAGAAGTTATATCGAAGACTATGATGGGAGAAGATATGAGAGAGAAGAAAAGGGACGGAGGGCCGGTTGAGAGAAATGGTATGTTGTAGGTTTTGTTTGTGCGTAAGGGGAGCTTAGAAGAACCTATAAACAAAATACATATATATACAAAAAGTTGATATACCGAAGTTAGGGAGAGAATAATTTATCTTTATCTTGTGATTTCAAGTGTGCACATGATAATACTCAAGTATTTATTAAACAATTATACTACCGAAAAAGTATAATATTTGTAAACACTGTTGTTTTTGTGATATTTTTTTATTTGTCATTAAACTATTTTTCACTACAATTAAGATGTCACTGTTTCTAAAACAATAATTATACTTTTTTGTAAAAAATTAAATGA
The DNA here is from genome assembly GCA_002896235.1 of Cicer reticulatum. Lineage (NCBI taxonomy): Eukaryota > Viridiplantae > Streptophyta > Magnoliopsida > Fabales > Fabaceae > Cicer > Cicer reticulatum. The sequence goes on along the minus strand of PGWS01024149.1, from coordinate 24,070 downwards.
ACAAAACTTATGTCAACTCTGGATAAATCATTGGGAGATACGGTTTTCCGTTTATCTCACAATATATTATATTCATTAATTCATGTTCTCTCATCACTTATCTACTTGACGTTTTGACACGCATACGAGTTTTGCAAGCAAAAAGCATTATATTCTTAACTCTTTGTCTTTCGACAATATAACTCGACGTTTACGGATAAAGTTTCAACATAAATAATGGACACACTCTAAGGGGTGGTTTTAAAAATTGAGTCAAGAGTAAACTTCCCTAAGTCAGAAATAATCAGTGGACAGTATAGTCCACTATTAATACAGTCATTTTAACGTTAATTTCACTCAAATCGAATACGGTGAAGAAAAACAGTGACAAATAATGATTCTATAAATTGAAAAGTTTAATATTTTATATTAATTAAGATGATTAAAAATATGAAAAATTGATAATTAACTAAATCAATAAAGAATAGGAAGATACGAGGTTTGGACCAACACAGAAAAGTTTTTTTAGACAGTAGGAACACCCTACCGATTTTTCTATTCTTAATTGGTGGTTCTCAGTTTCCTCATGCGGCTACTCGTGTTTCCTATTGTATCTCTTATTATGCTTCTTTCTCTTTAATTTAGATTATGTTATATTTGACTTATGTTACATTTGACTTATTCTTTTTTATTTTTTTATAAACTTATAGGTTATTATTAACATAACTTATTGAATTCCATTTTAATTTTTTAATCGTATTTTTTTATAAGACCCAAACTAATTATATACTTATTTTAATTATTTCTTGTCCCTAAAAAATAAATCTCTCTATATATCAAATTATATTATTAATTTTGAGAATAATTAAAATAAATAAATATAACATCAATATTTTATATTAGCACTAAATTAATAAATAGTTATATAAATAGACACATCATAACAAGCTATACATATAAAGAAAATTAAGCAATATAATTAATATTTCAAATCAATATTTTACAAGAAATGATAAATTAAAGTTATTCATTTTTTTTATAAATATATCAATAATAATAAAACCGTCGAATTCAAAACTATTAGATCTTATAATATATGCATTTTAACACCTAAAACATGTTTAACACTTCTATAGAAAAAAATAGATTACTCTAATTATTCATAATATATTCAAAATAATTATTTATAATTTAATTTAATTAAAGTAAGAAAAGTTAGAAGCAATTAAATATTTAATTATGTGCATATTTATTATTCAATCAAATACATATAAAAAGTATTTTAACAATTATCAAGACATATACGTGTAAAATCACTCGAGGTCATAATCTCTAAAATCCTCACACTAAAATACTATTATTTTTAAAAAATATATATATAATAATATAATATATTATTTTATATCTTATATTACAATTTAGTCCAATATGTATAAAACTAGACATCAATAATGAAGCGCCCATTATAGAAAAACTAATCACAAATATAATCATGTATTCTTAAAATTAATTTTAACACCAATCCAATTATTTAAATCCATTCCATTAATTAAAATATTTATTATAAAATTTGAGGTGTTACAATAATTAGAAGAAAAGAAAACCTAACTTAATAAAAAAATTTATTTCGCTAAAGTCAAGAACAACCTAACATTATTGTGGTCCTTTTCAACCAAGGACTAGAATCATCAGTCCATTACATTCGTCAATTTTAGCTTTGTTTTGTGATTATTATCTGTCAACCCAATACAAAATATCGATTCCTGATTTCAACCTCTTGCTTTGAATATTAAACGCGATCAGGTTCTATGTGGTATTATTTATTTATTTATTATTTTATTATTATATATTATTATATTATTATTTTATTGTCTCTAATGTGATAAGTGATTTTAAGGTTATTTTTTGTTTTAATTTTTATTAATTAAAATTAAAAAAATATATAAAGAAAAAAATGAATCGGGTCGAACCGTTGGTCCATATACCCATAATGGACATAACATGTCTTGATAAAGCACAACCCCATGAACAATTGGACCGAACCGAAAATAATCCATTTATGTGTAAGCATGAACCCTTTGAACCAGTGCAGATCGAACTTGGTTGACCTATTTGAGAGCTGAACATGTCACCATACAAAGAAACATGAAAGAGGTAATGTTGTATATTGTCCATGAAGAATGATGATATTTAAGAACTCTGACTTACGAGTATAAGATTGATTGATAAAAAATAATAAAAACATATAGATAAATTGGTACTCTTTAGCGGAGTGCTTAATTTGATAAATTTTGCTAAGTTATTATTATCGAAAATGACTATTGAAAATGGGAGGTTAACTTTAACTCTTAAATAATATAATTTCAATTAATTTTTTAAAAAGTAAAGTAAAAAAACTCAAATGTTGATAATTTATAATAATAATTTAATTATTTAGTGTGAATTGTTTTTTGTTTATTATCAATTTTATAAAAAATCGATATATTTTAATAATTCTTTCAAAGAATAAAAGTTAAGATGCCTTGAGGGTTAATTAAACGCGTTAGTACGCAAAAATTGGTACTATGTAACCGAAAGATTCCCAACGAGGCATGACTAATCACATGTCATTTGTTTTTTTCAATTTACAATTAGTTTTTTTATTCAATATTTTTTTTGTTTTTTATTTAACATTTAAAAACAAAACAATCACGTAATTATTTTGCTAACTTAGTTGTTACTTGGTATACAAAAAAGAGAAGGGGACATTCATTCCTAATGCACCCACATTAACTCCGTCATACATTGATTTAGAAAAAGTATATAAATACAAGTGATATTTTATTTAATAAATTATATATACTAAAATTTAACCTAAAATATTTGTCCTACACAAAGGATAATTATTAGATTTAAATATATGTTTTAATACACACAACTCATGAAATGTATTGTTCACATGATAGTTTGTTAAATTTTTCATTATTTTGAAATCCTCTAATATATTGGACAATTATTTAGTTCAAATTCAAGAGTGGTGGATAAGTTATATATGAACTCATTCGCCTACTCGCCGTATGCTCAACATGATATCGTTCTCGACCAACGTGACACCTTTTAATTAATAGATATAAAGACCATATTTTCCATATACAAATATATAGAATTAGAGATATTAACATCAATCCTAATACCATTAATAAGTCGTACCAACTGAATAATAGTTATTCGGGGAAACATTTGAGCCTCCACCAATATCAATCATCGTGAAAGCAATTTTTAATATAATTACATGAGAGGAAGGAAACAGATGTACATTATTATAGATCTAAAGTATAGTTAGCATAGCATGATCATGAATTATATTATATGCCTAAACGAATCTATTTTATTTATGAACATGCCCCATGAATCTAATTTATTTTAGATAATATTATTGATATAAATGTAAAATACAATATAATTGTTTTAGTTCAAATTTCAAATATTTGATAATTTAGCATAGCATGATCATGATTATATTATATGCCTAAACGAATCTATTTTATTTATGAACATGCCCCATGAATCTAATTTATTTTAAGATAATATTATTGATATAATGTAAATTACAATATAATTGTTTAGTTCAAATTTCAAATATTTGATAACCGTATAAAATTAATATAATGGTTTGATTTGAATTTCAGATATTTTGAAACAAGTTGAGAATTAATCTCAATTTTTAAATTACCGATGAAAAAGATAAAAATAAAAATAAATAGCAAAAGAAAAACAATATGAACTGAAATAGTTTCAAGTTTACCGATCCAGAAAAAAGTATAGTCGATGTTAGTGTAAGAAGAAAACAATGATCTACGTTAAAATATTCGGGGGTATATATACAATATTCAAAATAATTTTTTTATTATTTAAAACTTAACCGGATACTTTTACAATATTGATGACTTGATCTTGTGCGACAATGCGAGTTTCTTGTTGGTTAATGAATAAGATTTTAATATTTTATTCTTTATTTTTTCAAAATAATGTTTTTATTATTCTTCATGCAATTAGAAAATTCATCAACAATTTTTTTTTGGAAACTTTAAATTGCTTACAATCTGGAATATTTCCGATAATCGAATTAAGTAGTAACTTATTATAATTTACAGCTTTTTAATTATTTCATTGTAAAAAAAAAAAAGCTTTTAATATTCTTCTTTCTTTTTAACCTTAATACCGTTTAGTTTTCATATGGACACACCATTTTTTTAACCCTTTTTCACCGCATTCATAAACATCTCATACTTTTAATCTGATACCGTATAAGAATTTATAAATTGAGTTTTTTTAATTATCTCATATTCTTATTGATTTGATTCATTTAAAATAAATAATCATTTTAGAGAATAAATAGAGTAACATTAATTATTGATAATCGAATGAATAGTTAATATCAATCACAAGTTGTTATAATATCAATAATTAATTCACTCACTTTATTTGTGATTAAAGCATAGGAGCATGGAAAATTGATTCAAATCTCATGTAGTTGAATATTATTTTCTATTTTTAATTTATTTTCTTCTTATTTTTTATTGCATTGTTTCATGTTGTGTGTTTTTCCATATAAAAACTTTTAAATTTAAATTTTTAGTTGAGTTTTTATCGTCCAGTTCACAAATATTGGAAATTACTTGTATATATGAAATTTTAAAAGAATCATTGAGACATAACTATTTTTTCCCTACATGAATTGAAAATTAATCTTCTTTTACACATTGAAATACACGAGATGATATTTTTCAAATAGAGTGTGAATATTAATAATGTTTAAAGCTTTATAACTATCTAAAGAAGTCAAAGCAATACTTAAATTAACAATTCATTCTTCAGTCACTAAATCTCATAATCAACTATATATTAAAAAATACTTCAACTCTAAAATAATACTATATTGTTACATGATAATTTCAACTCTAAAAAATATTTCAACTCTTAAAATAATTTCTACTACAGTAAATTTTGTGCCTTGAAATTTTGGGTAAACAAATACAACCACCAAACATTGTAAAGAGTAAATTTTTGATAATTATAAAGTCTTTATCGAATATTTAAATGAAAAAAAATTACTTACAGAAAATTTTAATAAGAGATAAAATTTTAGAGTAATTTCTGTTACTATTAATAGAATTAAAATAACAAATTTAAATTTTTAATATTTTGAGATATAAGTCCAATTAAGGGTACAAACTCAACTTTCACGGAGACACACACCAAGCCAAAGCCAATAGGGCCAAATTAATTTGCAAATATGGTTGGTAGCTCCACGGGAGTGAGAGAGATATCGGATATGTCACAAGTTGAGGATAAGATGTGCAATTTTTTATTTTTATTGAGGATATTTTTTAATTTAACTTATATTAAAGTTCCTGTGTACATATTTTTTTTGGAAAATTACTCCTACCAAAATCAAAACTCAATTAATAGATGAAAGATATTTGGGTCTTATCCATTATCTATAATCATAAATCAATTTAGTTGTTACATATTTATCAATAAAAAATAATATTAAGTAGGTCTACCGTAAAATTAATATAACGATTAATGTTAATCAAATTCTACTCATATCAATAGCCGATCCAATTTAATTAACTCACATCTATACAATTTAATTTAATTCACATTTTTCGTAAGTCTCGCGCACATCTATTGAAACAAGATGGTTGAAAGTTTTTTTTAAGCTTTGTTTATGAATTTAAAAGCGAAGGGAAGGGAAGGGAAGACTTATGAGGAAGAGGGAAAAAAAATATAAATTTTGTAGAGAATAATTATGTAGAAAATAATAAGAAGATGTTTATAATTAATATATTTTTAATTTGTAGAGTATTATCATAATATAAAAAATTATATGAATTATTTGTCTGATTCTTTTAAAATCTTCCTTCAATACAATTTTTGAATTTATCAAAATAAGAGAAGATTTTGTATTATAAATAAAAACCATATGCTCAAAACTATCTTTCCTAAAACTCTTCGTTCCTTTTATTTATTTCATCCTAAATTTTAAAGACATTTCCCTCAATTTTTCTCCAAACTCGCAAATAAAATCTCAAGCATGGATTATTCCTCTTTGTTTATAACTTTAATATATTTTTTAAAATTATCAAAGTTAATAATTAATTGTTATGTTAATATTTTTTGTCTTTCCTAAAATTAAGAGTAATATGATTCAACCCAACAAGAGTTGATGCATAAGTGGATTGGGTTATTTAATTTAATATTTTTTTGACAGAGAGTCATTTTTTTAGGATTAAAAATAAATAAAAAGTATAAATAATTTGGAAAAATACAATAAAATATATGAAATCATATATTCCCTCATGAAATAAAAATTAATCAACAAAATTAAATATATTTAATTCATATTATATATTAAATATATCAATTTTTATTTATTAATTTTAAACTATCTGTCTCATATAAAAAGATTAGATGTAATATTATTTTATAAAAGTAATTAAATAATTTGAAAAAAAAATCACATTAAAGTGTGTCAACTCAACTCGAATTCAGTTTGGGTCGAAATAAGTGTATTATGATTTTCCAACCCTACCCAGTAGCAAATGGAGTTGTGTTGGGTAGCCTTCTAGCAACTTTAATTAAAATGGGTTAATATGGTATTAGTGTCTTACTAATCAAGTTTGTCTGACTGTTAATTTCGTGACTTGTTATCTACTTTCAGACTCAACATAGAGCAGCGTCCGACCCATCTCATATATTCTACGAAAGTGACTTCATTTTGATTTTTTTTTTCTTTAGTTACATGTGTGAGTGATCTTATAATAGTTTTTTAAAAGATTCTTATAATATATTCTTAAAATATATTAAAAATATTACAAAAACATGTATAAATATTTTTTTTTAGTCATTTGATTTTTAAATGTATTTTTAGTTGATTAATTTAAATCATTGAATATATTTTTTTGTTAAGTAATTTAGTTAATTATTGACAAAATTTATGAGATGTACATCAACTATTTGAATCGGCATCGATCAAATAATTATTTTAAAATATACAGACAAAAAAAAACCGTTAACTTATAATTCTAAAAATATTATTGTTAGAATTTGAGATAAATTTTTAAGCACTTATTTATCTATAATAGATCACTTATTAATATTCTCCTTATGTTCTTTTTTAATTGTCGTTTTTTCTACAACAACAAAATTATTCATTTTTATTTGTCGTTTTCTATTTTTTAAATTAGTATTAAATGTTGTTATCTCAAAATTATCTCTGCTCATTTATTGCAAAGAGGAATATGAGGATTGAGATAATAAATAATTAAGTGTAATATAGAGAAAAAAAATATTTATGATAAATAGCAAACTTTAATAGAATTATTAATTTGTGTTTACAAACTTAAAATCAGAGTTAAAAAGATCGAGGTAATCCTTAAATTATAAGTCAAATGATAAATATCGATATCATTATGATAAAAATAGTAAATATCGATATCGTTAGAATAAGAAAAATTATAATAATATCTATAATTTCTTCTAAATAATTAAAAAACGAAAAGATCCAATATAAGATATTATTGTCTTATCACTTCCCACTTGTCCGTTTCTAATTATCTTATCCAATTCCGTTGCAAAGAGCATCCATGTACTCTTAAATAGTAACGTTAATACTAATAAATATCTAATTCCTCTCAATCAGCACCTAAAATAAATTTTACTAAAATAACTTTTAACTCTTTATCATTACATTAATTTAAGAAATATTTATTTATTTTAATTTGATTTATTAATAGAATCTGAAAAAGAAAAAAATAAAGAAAAAAAGTCCAATATAGATATTTTTCGTTAATTGCCACCCACTTTTTTTTTTATCTTCGAAAGAGGTTGCTAATAAATAATCGTCTTTAATAAGAAAAAATAGATAAAGCACCTCCTTAGATATGTCTAAAAAGAGACAGACTAGTGATCAATTCTTAAGAATTTTGCAATGCAAATTACAATAAAAATGTGTAATGTATTTTTTCTAATCGAGTTGCGTAACTGGCATAGTTTCTACTTGGGGACCTAATATACAAATAAAATAGTTTATTTTAATTAATGAGGTGAAAAATTTCATAATAATTGTTTATATATATAATATGTAAATTAAATCACTAATAAAAAATAAAAAAAATGATATTTAAGAAAATTGAGTTTCATGACGTTTAAAAGAGACAAATATATCTATAATTATTAGTTTAGTAGTAATTTTAGTCTTATAGTATCTAACTGTTTATTTCAAATCTCAACAACGATAATTTTAAAATGATGATTAGTATTTTTTAATTAATAAGAATTTCTGTCTTCCTCGATTTTTTTTTAAATAATTAACTAGTAATATTTTATTTAATATAAATAATTAAACTATTTATAAGACTGTCATTTTTCATTACTAAGAAAGTTCGCGGTGTAATTGTTGTAAAATTGATAGTGCCTAAATTAGACAAATAATTTTATCAATTAAATAATAGTTACTTAATTTTTTTGTCAACAAACTTATTGGGAGTAACCAAATAAAAGGAGATTTATCTATAAAAGAAAATCATTTTATAGGGTAGAAAATGGTACATCATTGCCGTGGAAGGCTTTGCCCACGCTCTTATCCTGTTGGCTCTTATTAATTCATATATTTAAATAGAAACTTATCAATCATTTGAGATAAATCAATTTTAGTTCAATCCATTGATTAATTCATACATGTATGTATGTACATATATTTTGTAAATTTAATTTATATATAATAGTAGTGTAAATATTTTTATATTATTAATAAAACTAAAACCGTTACATTAATAATAATATTTAATTTTATTATAATTATTTATATAATTAATCATAATTTTATACATGTAAATTAAATACACTACATTATTAAATAATTATTATATACATATGGAAACATTATTGTAGTGTTGTTTTTTTGTATATAACCGAAATTTGTGGTCCTCAGTTTTGAAGCGAGTTGAAAATTTGAAGCTTAATTCAGCTCCTTGATCCATGGCTTCTCAATCTCAAACTCAAACTCAAACTCAACTTAAGCTAACCATTTCAACATCATCACCCAAAAGTGACACTACACCATTTTGGATGAAACGGACCAAAATTAGACTAGACATTTTTCTTTGTCTGCTTTGTTATTTTTGCCTATGATATGTTAATAAATATGCACTTGATACAATTTATTATTTAGAGTGCTACCCTTGATACAATCTAAAAGATGTATCACCACTTCAAGCAAATCTCCTTTTGAATGTGTTATAATTTGTTTTTGAAATTGTGAGATTAATGGTTAGTTGTTTGTTTTCTCTATTCTTTTTAGTATCAATTGTCTCTTTCTTTAAAAAATGGGCTATTTTATTATTTGTGATTACATTTAATTAGTACAAATTAATTCTATAAACTATTTGTGGCCACCATTTTCACCTTCCATTGGCAATACTCTATTTATAAATTCTTTTAGTTGATTAATAATAAATTAAAAATTATTTTAGTCGACTTTTCTATTTATAAATTATTTTAGTTGATTAATAATAATTAAATTAATTTAATATATTAAATGACCAAAAAAATCAATTTGAATTAAAATAAAAACAAATCAATTTTTAGTCTAAAGATATTTTGTCTTTTTATTAAATAAAATATTTCTCTTTTCTTTCTTTAAAATAAAACAATATCGTATTTATATTTCTCAATATTTTATCTCCTCTCAATTATTTTTCACCTATTTTTCTCTTCTCAAAACTAAACATACTCTAAATGACATCTTAAAGATGCAACCATATACTCTATTTTTTATTTTATTTTTCCAATATTTTTTCTTAGTTATTCCAACCCTTATTTATTTTTATATCATTTAAAAATTATGGAAATTTAATATATAATAATAAAAAATATTAATTATTTATTAAATTTGTAATAAATTATATAAAAATTACATATACTAGACAAATGTGTTAATAATATTCGGATAATTTATTATTACTATTATTATAATCGGAGTATATAGATTACATTTTCTTGATAGTTTATCTTTAATATCTACTTTACTTTTAATACAAACTACTATTTTAGATGAATTTTCTTTAAAAAATTTAAAATAACTGTTCATAACAACAACAAAATTAGCCAAGACATTTTTCTTTGTTTGCTTTGTTATTTTTGCCTATGATATGTTAATAAATATACACTTGATACAATTTATTATTTAGAGTGCTACCCTTGATACAATCTAAAAGATGTATCACCACTTCAAGCAAATCTCCTTTTAAATGTGTTACAATTTGTTTTTTGAAATTGTGAGATTAATGGTTAGTTGTTTGTTTTCTCTATTCTTTTAGTATCAATTGTCTCTTTCTTTAAAAAATTGGCTATTTTATTATTTGTGATTACATTCAATTAGTACAAATTAATTCTATAAACTATTTGTGGCCACCATTTTCACCTTCCATTGCCATGCTTAATTTGGTCTTGTATTATTTACAATAAAAAATTTAATTTTTAATTAATTAATTAATTTGTCATTTTGCTCTAACTTTTTCCTATTTATTTGAGCCAAGCATGCTACTCCATTTCACACAATACCAATGTTTATTGCTTATGTTTCTTGTATTATGATTTTTTTAAGGTGATAGCTTAATTTTCCTTTCATTTGAATTGTTATGCTTGCAATGTCTTCTCTCATGCTTTAATTAATTTATCATTTTGCTCTATCTTTCTCCTATTTATTTGAGCCAAGCATGCTACTCCATTTCACACAATACCAATGTTTATTGCTTATGTTTCTTGTATTATGATTTTTTAAGGTGAGAGCTTAATTTTCCTTTCATTTGAATTGTTAGCTTAATTTTCCTTTCATTTGAATTGTTATGCTTGCAATGTCTTCTCTCATGTTTTACATATTCTAGACATGATGATTTAAACTTAAATTGATTCTTGTTGCTACCAAACATTAAGCAAGCCTAATATAAATTCTAGTTGTTCTTTAAATTGATTCTTGTTGCTCATGCTTAATTTTCACCTTCCATTGCCATGCTTAATTTGGTCTTATATTATTTACAATAAAAAAATTTAATTTTAATTAATTAATTAATTTATCATTTTGCTCTATCTTTCTCCTATTTATTTGAGTCAAGCATGCTACTCCATTTCACACAATACCAATGTGTATTGCTTATGTTTCTTGTATTATAATTTTTTAAGGTGAGAGCTTAATTTTCCTTTCATTTGAATTGTTATGCTTGCAATGTCTTCTCTCATGTTTTACATATTCTAGACATGATGATTTAAACTTAAATTGATTCTTGTTGCTACCAAACATTAAGCAAGCCTAATATAAATTCTAGTTGTTCTTTAAATTGATTCTTGTTGCTCACATTATATCATTGTAATGAAATATCCAGTTTTGTGCATCAGTTCATCAACATCAAACCGTTGCTTCTGTGAGTCCTTCATTCTCATTTCGGATCCAACGCCGACGCGCTTCGCTCAACCAACCGCCCACTCTACACAAGCACTTGTAAGATACCTATCTATTTATCTTTATTCTTTTATTTGTTTATATTTTTTATTTATTTTTTTTTCTCATTAAAATTAAAGTAATTTATCTATATTTTTGATTTGTAATCATTAATTAATTAATTTGAGTAAAAAAAATATACTACTGTGTATTTGTAGAGATTAGGATTCTCTCAATTTGCCATCCTCTCTTTTTCATTCATTTCTAATGTTTTTTAATTAATAATTTGATATTTAGTGGGTTTAAATAGTTTTAATACATAAGTAAAAAAAGTATTTATATATTATAATTTTTTTTTAGTTTATGTAAAAAAGTTACATTTTTTAGCCTTAGATAATTATTATGTAAGTATTTTTAATCTCTCTTGAAATATAAATAAATATTAGTAAAGAATTTTTTTATACACATATTTACAACAAATATAAAAAGCCTCTTCCATAAAAGTAATTTAAAATTTGATTTTAAAATTTATATGTTTGTTATTTTTATTTTAAACATATAACATTTTTAAAATTATATTGAATTAATTTCTTATATTTTTATTTTTATTTTTTGAGTAAGTGGTGGTGATAACATTTCTTATGTGTTTTTTCTTCAGGAAATATGCTGCACTTTGGTTCCACTCTCCGTTTTATATTACTTATGATTGTCATAGCAAGTTTTATCATTCTTTTATTTGTATTATTTGTTTTACCTGTGTTGGTTGACTGGTATAAATCTCGTCAAACCAGTCCACCATCAGAAACGGCCGAACCGATAGAAATGGCCGAACCGATAGAAACGGCCGAACCGATAGAAACGGCCGAACCGATAGAATCTGATGAAGCAGCACAAATTATGGCGAGTATGGATGAGTTTCTAGATGAAATTTTGTACAATTCATCTATGCACACCACATTTAATCAAACAGACTGTACAATATGTATAGAAGATTTTGAAAATAATAACATATTGTACAGCTTACCATGTGGACATGTATTTCACAAGGATTGTGTATCCACATATCTAATAGGAGCACGCGATAAAGTTTGTCCAATATGTAGACAAATAATTATTGCTTAGTTTGTTTTAAGAGTTGTAATGGGAGTTAGTGTGGTAATCTGAATAAAATTATTTGTAATGGTGGAGTGGTTTAAGAGTTGTAATGGGAGTTAGTGTGGTAATCAAGCATTAGTTTGTTTTAAGACTTGTAATGGGAGCATTTATGATTTTTCAATTATTTAGTCTAATATCAAGATTTTTGTAATGGGATACTCTATTTTCATCCATCTCCTTCAACTCTATATTTGATCATAAACACCAAGAGCATTATACAGAATTGTTCAAAAGCATTTAAATTTTGATCTTAATGATACAGAATATTAAAAAGAGACATTTCAAGAAGCAAGTCTAAAATGAAATGACAGAAGTTTCAATAATAAGGGCAGCAACAACATCCAACTTAAAATTCAGTTATTGAATACTCTATTCTATGACATGTACAGAAAACAATATGAAAAGAAGTCCAAAGTAGTGCCAAATTGAGTATATTTCTAATTAGCTTGATGAAGTTTGCTCAATATCACCATCACCGCATATTGATTTTAAGTCGTCAAGATTCTCTTTAAGAACTAATCCATCTGGAACAGCAACAATTCCATCATTAGATTTTATAACAGCTGAAACTTGAGTATATTCTCATTCTGACGCGTGCAAACCAAGATACCTAAGATTGGGATCCTGATCAACCAACAACTCCCTAATTTTTGAAACTGCCAACTTAACAGCAGACTCATGATCACTCAAACTAGTTATCACAGTCCTTAGAATGGGCTCAATTGTTTATTTCGGCCCATAAAAACTAATTTAACTGTTTTAGATAGAATGGGTTTCATTTTTGCACCTCTCAAAAACATGGATAATTATTTCTTATGGCCGTTTTAGACATTTTATTCAGAACGTTGTAATTTTAAAAAAATATATTTTTTGATAAATATATTTTAAAATTTTATTTTTTGATAATTAAGTACATGAGAATAATTTATCTCTGACGACATGTAAGGTAATTTTTACGATCATTATGAATTAACCATTGGAATAAAAAGTGAATGAATTATTTCAAAGAAGACACCATTATATGAAGTAAATTTTTATTAAATAGTATTTTTAGGCCTTTTATTTTACTAAAGTTGTGAATACATCATATACCACATGATGATCCACCTGGCCCGCCATAAAGAAAAGCTTGTCGATAGTAGGGTCCTTGATATTCGCCATTGTATCGCAAGTCATAACACTTTGAATTGGCATCACTATATTTTTTAATTCCTTAGGTTTAATATCGATTTCATTATATTTTGAATCAATAATATCAAGGTTTCCCATGAAACCTGAGTATTTAAATCCTTCTTGAGATAGTCTCCCACTACCCATTGGGGTGATTATCCATATTAGGTGGAGCATAAGTTTCACCACCAAATCTAATCAATGATGCTCAATTGCTTAAGTGAGTAAACAATGTCTTAGGCCAATATCCAACACAAATTTCTTCTTTTTCAACAATTAACCACCAATGACCCGTGAATTGATCCTACAAATATTTAGGAAATTAAAATAAAATTAACCAAATAACTTACTAGAAATGATATCAACCACTCATAATAATATAAATTTTAAAGAGATCCGTGAAGCCTAAATCAACCCTCAATATTGATATTATTAAATTTGATATTTTAGTGTGATATTCTGGTTCAAATATGAGAAATGCACTTTGTATGTGTGAGTTTATTGGTTGTGTTTTCCATTTTCGTCTACAAACCATTTTTTTTATATAAAAAAAAAACTTATTATGTCATAATGAGTTGATATTTTAGTTTGTTTATTTAATTATAATTTTTGTTTAATTAATTAATATCACTTCTTAAAATTACTAAATAGAAATATCAATAGTAACTACTTAAATATAATATTATTTATCTAAGTATAATTTTATTATATAAAAAAATAATAATCTTTATATACATTGTTAGTTTATATGTGGAGGTGTGTAACATGTGAATACATTCATAATCAAAAGTACAAAAGTACCTGTTTAATTTTGACATTAAGAAGCCATTTGTGCTGTGACCCAATGGAACTGACAGGTGATTGGACAGCTCCGAGAGCAAATTTTTTGTTTGGATTAACTTGTACGAAACCTGGACAAGCATGAGTGTAACATCCGGTTTTAAGGTGACCATCAGCCTGCATGTTTGTATCAATTTGAGCTTGAGCAAAACCATAATATATATTTTAAATTGTCTAATGTATTAAATTCATATGCATACCGTCCAATGACCAATTAGTCGTAGTTGACTGTCTCCATATATGCTTGGATGAAACTTGTATATCAATAAACATGTACAAATAGTATATTAATAGAGTGTAATGTAGACAAAAAAACAAAATCATGCATAATCGGTTAAAAAGAGCAATTATATAGTGAAAATTATGTCACCATGAAATTGAAATAAAAATATAATTTGACATAAACAAAACGAAAAGTTACTCACTCCTATTCCTGCTTGTATGCTATTAAGTTGTGTTGGTGGACCATTTTGAACCCAAACAGAAGATATGCTATATTGACCTCTTTTAATTGACAAACTATATCCACCTATTTTTGCACGAGCTCCATGAAATATCATGTTTTGTGTTGTATCAATGCTAACAGACTAGGAAATACAAAAAAAAAAATACAATATTTAGAATATGCAATAGTAACTTTGTTAAAATGTTATAGTGATTAATATTTTTTTTAATAAAAAATATAATGTTATATCATAATTTTTATGGTTATTTAGTTTAACTGATATTTAAAAAATATTTAATTGAACTGATATTTTAAAAATATTAATATCTTTTAAATATTGTAGTGATTTTTTGTAATTGCTATTGATCTTTACTTCAACGAAGGAAATTAAGTACATGCTTTACATAAGCTAAGCAAGATATAGCAAAATATTTTAATTTGAAATACTACGATGTATCAAATAAAGAAAGTGATTACTTTTAGATATGAATAAAATGTATCAAATAAAGAAAGTGATTATTTTTATATATGAATAAAAGGTGGGCTAAATATTTAAATGGTAAAACAATGAAATAATCATTGTATATGTTTAAATTTTGTAAAATTTGACTAATTGTTAAATAGTTAAATAGTTAAGTTCGAGAACAAATACTTAAACCACAATTTAATTATCAAATCTTGAATCGTTGAAATCAATTTTTTGTTGGTTTGTTTTCAAAACGTTTGTATATATATTGGGATGTATCAAGTAAAACAAGTTATAATATAATAAGATTAAATTTTGATCATACAACTATACAAGGACGATCATGATTACAAATGTCGCATGACCAATTAAAATAATCACATGACTTTTTATTTTAATCTTAATCATTCACGATTTTATCAATGACTAAGATTCACAATTATTATTAAAAAAAAAATCATTTGATATAATTCATATATGTCAAATGTATTGATTTTAAATAAATATTTCCTTACATGGTATCATGGGAGCTTTGGGAATATTGTTGAAAATCTTCCACGAGTGATTTTGAAGATGAATTAGTAACAATCGAGGTCTTCTTGTCTTTTTGTGAATAGGAGCTTTTCCTGTAGGACATCCTTCTACATTTTTACCAGTAGAATATGGTCTACTTTGAGTGATATTTGTTTCGAATGATGGGTAAAGCTGAGATGCAATAAAAAAGGAACATAAAATAGTTCAATGAATAAATATAATTGAAGTTGAAAATTTTATATGAATTTTAACTAATAAAATACATAATAACTTATTTGGTTAGACACAATTTTTTTGCTTATATATATATGGGTGAGAATCTGTTGACTCCAAAAGTAAGTCTGAAATAAGTTATTTAACTTAATAATTCAATATAAACGATAAATTTCACTAAATCAACCATTAATTATTGACGTAATATATTAATAATCAACCGTCATAGATATTTTTTGAAAGTTTTATTATACATTCATTTGAAATTTTTTAATGAAGTATCAAATAGTTTAAAAATTTGTGGATTTGATCTACTCGGTAAGAAATTTTGATTGGACGGTTGAATTAATAAAATTTATCATTTATGTTGAGTTATTGAGTAGAATAACTCATCACATAGTTACTTCTATTTTCAACGGAATCTCACCTTTATATGCATATCATGCCTTTCTACTTCAACAAATAACATTAGCACTACAAAAAAATTGATCTATCGTGACACACAAAATGTTTCACTAAAAGTTAAAAACTGTAGGTAAAAGTCAATAATACTTTGAGTGACACTCAAATCTAGTGTCAACTTTAAGGGGTCCTGTCCTGCTACACTTTGAGGACTGTCACTACATGTTCTGAGAATTGTCACTACATGTTTTTGATTTATACCTACAATAAGGACTGTCACTATAAACTAGATAAATATAAATAAAGAATTAGTCTATGCCTACAGTATTATCTATCACTAAAACGTGAAAAAATATATAATAAAATATTAATTTATTCCTACGGTATGGCTGTCACTAAAACTTATTATTATTTATTAAATTAAATTTATTTTATCTCCCTTCTAACTGTAATTCTAAATTATTAATACCAGTAAATTAAATTTAAAATTTTAATTTATTTTTATTAATTAATGACATTTAAACATACAATAAAATATAATTTAATTTTACTAATTCTATTAAATGCGTGTTACTTGCATTCTTAACATTTTAATTATAGCACTAACATGAGTATCATATCCTTGTGACAATATTGTAATGAAATTAGATCATAAAAAAATATATTTCTCCACTAATTAGATCATAAAATCTTTACAAAAGTGATATATTTCTCCACTTATGAATAAATTCTTAATTTCAACTTATCCTAACATTTTCTCTAAAATCTCTCCTTCCATGTTTTTAGAATCTATCTTTGGAAATCTATCATTTTCATTATTCTTTGTCCTGCAACACTTGCTTTTGAGAAATATTTCAGATTTAATAAACCAACTCCTAAAGCTTTGTCATACAATAAAAGATATATATAATTAACAAAAATTATAAAAACCAAACAATTATAAGGTAATAAGCTTTGAGGGTTCAATCTTTTGAAATTTGTAATGTATAGAGGTTGTGTTCTCAATTTTGTGTAAAAGCAAATTGCACTAATTTGCAAGTGCTGAAAGAACAAACTCATAAATAATTATTATGATCATCACATTCAACAATATAAAAATAAATGACATCCCCACAAAGACTGAAATTTTGTTGCACAATATTAATACTTTGGACATTTCATGGTCTAGGCAATGTAATATTGCACATGATATCATTCAGAAATGTATGTAATCAAAGTTGTACCACACCTATCATCCAATTAAAATAATGTGGTTGGGGATAATAGAATTGTATTATTAAGTGTAGATTACTGAATCACAAGGGTATTTGAATATGTGGTAAATTGATAAGGTAAGGAATAGTAGTATCATCACAGATTTATAATAATTAGTTAAGAAATACATGAAAAGTATGTACTATTGATAGTTGAGAGACATGGAGGACCCAAACCATTGATATTAAATAGTTACTACTATCTAAGTTTGTTGTGATTGCATTTTATTTCTCATTCAGAATAATATAGGCATTCAACAATTTTCATGGCAGTGCTGAAATTGAATTTTGTTCTAACCTGATAATAGTTCTTATCCTATTTATCAACAAATGCAGACTCTGCCAAGTCGATGGATTGAGCAAGAGCAACAGCTTTGTTTTGACACTCTTGGTGCTCATTCGCATGGTCACTGTCAGCAACTATACCAGCACCAGCTTGAAGGTACGCAATCCACTCGCGTCGTTGGTTTAGGTCTTTGTATGAGTACATTGTGTCGTACCTTGTTCCGGTTGGAAAATACTATTGTCCTCAGAGCTAGAGCAATGTCCATGTTGCCTGAGAAATAAATGTATCCAAATCCTCCGCTATAAGGCCCTCGCATTGCCACCTCCAATTCGTCGATTAATTGCATGGCCCTCACCTGCATTTACCAGTTATTGCATAAGAATGAAGCTGAAGATTGAAATTGACAGTAAAATATATATATATATTTAAGGACAAAAAGGAGCAAAGAAAACTATGAACCTTTGGTGCTCCGCTGACAGTTCCAACAGGCAATGCAGTACGAAGGGCGTCCCAGCAGGTCAAATGGTCTTGCAGCTCTCCGGTAACCTTTAAATATTACATGGAATTAAATATTATCTAGTATGCTGAATTAAATCAATTAATGGGTAATATTACAATACTTGCAAACTTTTCACTCTTCTGTCCACACAAAAATTAGGTATGTGCAAAACCAAGTAAACTCAATTAGTGCAATCATTATCATGGACATTCAAGTATTAAGTATCTCAAAATGATAAAACCTAATAAAGTCGGTAAGTCATAAGTGCAATTGCTATCATTATTCATGGACATGTGATTGATTAGCAGTAATAACAGTTAACAACGATTAAGAAAAGGAATGTGAATTATTTACTATTGCAGAGTTGAATATGGATGCTGTAATATATGTGAAAAAGGAATAGAAAGCATGATAATAATAATCTTGGTTGCAAGCATGAAAACATATTCAATTAACAACAGGAAAGACAAACGGTACTCACCTTTAGAATTTTCTCGTACACTGTTAAGCTTCCATAGGACGGTGAACCCATGGAGTAGTCTGAAGAAGCCAGAGACTCTCTCCTGTGGTTATTCCTTGGCTTTTTCTCCACACTAATAGCTTCATTTGATTGGTTCACTGTTTTTTCGATGTTGTCAGATGAGCTCTTCTGAAAGCTGCTCATTTCTGAAGGGCATGATTCTCCAACCACGTCCAATTCTACAGGTCCATTCCGTAGAGATGGCTTATCAGGCGAAATCTGCTTGTTCTCAGATCCAATCTTAGGTTGCTTCACAGAGCTAGTAATCTTTTTGCTTCTGCTTTTAACTTTCCTTGACCATTTGAAAGTACCTACAATTAAAACTGTACCTGCACAAAGTAGCAAGCATAGCACCATGTGTGGAGGAATGTGAACTGCTTCTAATAGCTGATCATTCCTTCTAATTGCAGCATCTGTGCTTGCTTTGTCATCCATGTCAATTTCAGCCACTTCTGAATCTGAACCTGGTGACTGCTTGGGATCTACATCACTTTCTTTGCTATTTAAATTAGCATAATTTCTTGTGCTATCTTTGTATCTACATTGCCTTCTCCACACATTTCGTTATGGATTTCAGCAGCCTCCGAATTTGAACTTGGCTTACTTTCACTGTCATCAATTCTTGGTGTTTGGATTTCTTCTGCTTCAACCAGCTGCAAAGCCTGCTCTGGATCTACCAGAGTGGCAGATTGGCCCTCGAGTGCCTCCTCGGATTCTGAAGCATCTTTAACATCAAAGCTGGAAACAATTACTTGTGAAGCATCTTCAACATCAAAGCTGGAGTCAATTTCTTGTGCCAACTTTGCATTTAAATTTTCAGCTTCATCTAATTGCAAAACCTGCTCTTCTGATTCTATAATAGTGGCTGGATGGCCCTCCTGCTCTTCATATACTTCATGATGTTCTGCTGAAATATCATCAAGATACTCTCATCAGCGAGCTCTGAGGCAGTATAACTTTCTTGAACAGTTAAGTGAGTGCTACTTATTTTATTTTCACCACGACCAAAGATAGGACACTGGTCAAACTACAACATAGCCGTGCAAGACAGTCAAGTTAAAATACTTCAGTTTGGCCAAATGTGGTGCTCCTCTAACATCTGACATTAACTCAGAAATTGAAGACAGCGACTTGGTAAACCAAGTATGTAAGTTTCGAACCAAAACCATCAAAATTTACTTTTGCAAACTGGGATAATTGGTCAATGTTAACCCTTGCAAACTCTGAAAGCTCAGACAATTTATAAGCCTCATAGTAGTCTTCAAACAAAGCATAATCAATCCCCGGAGAATTTGTGATTGAGATTGATACAGAAGCAGCCAAAATAAGCAAAATCAGTGCAAAAGCCTTTGATTTCACAGAGAAGCTTGGTTTTCGCAACTCTTTTTCTTCAACCATGTTCTCCGGAAGTTGAGCCCTATCAGGACTTGGTTCAGAAATTTGTTCCTCTTCTTGCATCAAAGTTTCATCTGAAGAAACATCCTCGGATTCCTTCTGCGAGTCATCAGACTGAGTATCCTCAGTTACCTCCGTATCTGAAAAGCTTGCAGACATGAAACTGTCCTCCAATTCTCTGTGACTGCAGAGTGCCATTCGCGGTTTTGGTTTGTAATGAAGGAACTGTGGCCTTGGTGAGAGGTAATTCGTTTTAGGGTCATAAGGTGGTATTGAAGGATCGGCATCAACATGATCTAAGATGGCAGCAGCGGATGAAATTGGAGGAGTAGGAGCAGGACTAAGCTTAAAAGTAGGGTCAAGGTTAACAAAATCATGCTCTTGGGAAACATTTTCAAACGAGGATTCAATATGAATGTCATTCTCGGGAATCAAAGGAACATGGACAGTTTCAAATGACAAATCTGTTGTATCATTCTCTGGTATAAAGGAGCATTCACATGCTTAGTTTCAAACGACAAATCATCCATTGGAATCAAAGGAACAGCATTAGCATCACATAAATTTTTACCACTCAATCATCAGAACTATCCTCAAAACTGGGGAAGGGGATACTATCCCCGTCAAATGAAGCATCAAGCATTTTCTGTTCCAAAGGATCAGCAAATGTTACCTTGCGAACATGAGTTTTAGGGTCAGAAAAAGGAATAGCATCATTCCTCTCACTTAGGATTTTCTTTCTGGGGGACTCGACCATCTTGAAAGAAGCAGAGATCGTGGGAGACATGAAATTCTTGCCGTCTTTGATAACAAATAATTCAGAATCATCAATACTAAAACTTATGCTCTTATGCTCTTATCAATTATCTTTAATAACAAATAATTCAGAATCATCATACTTAAAACTTTAATAACAAATGATGACATTTTTTATTCAGGTTAATTGAATATTAGAATGATGCCATGAGAGTGTAGTAGTTTTAGAGCAGAGCCTACATAACATAATTGATAATTTGAATTGAATAGAATAGAATGAACAATAACAAAAGAATGAAGATAAAAAGCTAAGTATCATACCAAGTTGTTGCACATGACATTATAGCGGTTAGTTGTTGAATTCCTCCATGAGATTGAATATAAGAAGTGAGATTCCCTCCAGCACAAAACTCCAGGACCAAGTAAACACATTGATCATCACCTAAGTAACTAAAAAAAAAATCAAGTTTATAAACATATTTTTAATTAAACAAAAAAGAGGATTCTCTGACCTGGAAGAAGTGAAGAAGACGAACAATATTGGGATGGTTAACAGAGGACAAAAATGGATCTCGCAGTCCAAAGAAGCTTTGAGGCGAGGGTTGAGTTTAGAGAAAAACACCTGTTTGATCGCAACATGTTGACGAGTGGGTGTTTATTCAGCTTTCCACACTGTGGAGAAAGAACCCTCTCCAATTTTGGACTTTAAAACGTACGAGTACTTGTTCTTCTTGTTGTATTCATCTTTTTCCATTCCCACCAATTTGCCTTCACATTCTATTTTAGTTAAGTCACATCAAATATGGTGGGCATCCCACATCACCCAACACCGTTTAAAATGCAGAGGTGCAAATAAGGACTCCTTCACACAATCCTTAAACACCTTATTGACAAACATAGGACGAATCAAAGAAAACCACCTCGGGCGCATAAGATCAAACACCTAACAGTCACTCTTTCATCTAACCAAACTCCGATTCTCAAAATGACGCCGGTTTTCAAAATCCCATTAGGTTACTCCGTCAAGTTCAGTCCATTCTACGAAAACCGCATAGCTGTCGCCACCGCTCCATGTTACAGTTGTAACTGAATTAGCTAAACAGGTTAGTTAAACAGTTGTAATGAATTTACTATATAGGAAAGTAGTTAGTTAGTTGAGGGGGCATTGATAGTCAAGACTTGTATTACACTTCTTCTTCTTCTTTCATCTGTTCTCAACTTCCATTGTAACTCAATTCCAGTTCGAATTCTCTTCAATAAATAAGAATTCCTACTGTTTGTGATTGAATTCTTCGTTTTCATTGTTGATTACTTAGAGTTCCATAACCACCCATATCAATTGGTATGCAGTAGCTTGTGTTTTTTTTTTTTTCTGGAGATGGCGGAATCTACACGAAACTCAAGCAGCGGTAAGGGAGATCGAGGACGTTTGGAGAATCGGATTACTGAGAAGCTAGAGTTGAGATTGGCAGAGCTAGCTGGATCCTTACAGCAACACTAGGAGAGTCGATTAAGCAAGTCTTTTGAAGAATTGCTGCATAAAATGGAGATGATGGCATTTCTTCTCATAATCGCAACAATATTCATCATCAACATTCCAATGCTAACAACAGTAACAGAGGTGATCGATTTTCTACTCCTTATTATTGCCATACTCGATTGTCTAAATCGATTTCCTTAGGTTTAATGGTGCTAATGTGAAAGAATGGCTATATCAATGTGAGACTTATTTCATGATCGATGATACGCCTGCGGAAGTAAAAGTAAAACTTGCTATTATGCATTTTGAGGGCAAGGCTTTAAAATGGCATCATGCATTTGTAAGGTCATTGTGGAGTACAACTTTACCTACATGGAAGAGTATGTCAAAATCCTAGTGGAGAGATTCGGGAAGTATGTAATGATCCTATGGCTGAGTTAATGAAGTTGAGACAGCAAGGGCAATTACTGAGTATCATGGAACAATTCGATGCCATAATTACAACATTAGGATTTGTCTGCAGAATATCATTGAGTTGTTTTTTAGGAGGGTTGAAAAAAGATGTGCAAATGATGGTGAGAATGTTCAACCACAAACAGTGAGCAAAGCATTTGTTTTGGCTAAGCTTTGATGAAGCTGCTAGTAAGACAAGGGTCGCAGTTCAGTATTTCTTATGAAAAACAAAAACACAACAGTACCCAAATCCATACTTGGCCCTAAACCACAACAAACATATGAACAGGAAACAGCCAAAGCCCAAACCCAAATTTAATAAGAACCCTTTCACCAGCATTTATGGCTGAAAGGAGAGACCAAAGGATTATGTTACTTTTGTGATGAACCTTATTCCTGCACGAGCATAGTATTTCTCATAACAAAACTTCAGATCCATCTGTTCAGAGGGTTGAGGAATTGGAGGATGAGTGTATTACCATTGATCCTGTCAATGTTGAGAATCATTTTTGAAGGCAGCTCAAATTTCTGTCAATGCATTGACTGGGGTAGCCAATTTTAGAACCATGCGAATCACTGGAAGATATATGAAAGAAGGCTCTACATATTCTAATAGATAGCGGGAGCACTCATAATTTCCTGGATGTTCAGATGGCAAAATGTTGAGGGTGCAAAATTTGATGACATAAAACCACTAGTAGTCACTGTAGCTGATGGCAACAAAGTGAAGATTTCTTCAGTG
>PGWS01024148.1:0-15741 GCA_002896235.1 Cicer reticulatum | reverse complement strand
TATTATTTACAATAAAAAAATTTAATTTTAATTAATTAATTAATTTGTCATTTTGCTCTAACTTTTTCCTATTTATTTGAGCCAAGCATGCTACTCCATTTCACACAATACCAATGTTTATTGCTTATGTTTCTTGTATTATGATTTCTTAAGGTGATAGCTTAATTTTCCTTTCATTTGAATTGTTATGCTTGCAATGTCTTCTCTCATGCTTTAATTAATTTATCATTTTGCTCTATCTTTCTCCTATTTATTTGAGCCAAGCATGCTACTCCATTTCACACAATACCAATGTTTATTGCTTATGTTTCTTGTATTATGATTTTTTAAGGTGAGAGCTTAATTTTCCTTTCATTTGAATTGTTAGCTTAATTTTCCTTTCATTTGAATTGTTATGCTTGCAATGTCTTCTCTCATGTTTTACATATTCTAGACATGATGATTTAAACTTAAATTGATTCTTGTTGCTACCAAACATTAAGCAAGCCTAATATAAATTCTAGTTGTTCTTTAAATTGATTCTTGTTGCTCATGCTTAATTTTCACCTTCCATTGCCATGCTTAATTTGGTCTTATATTATTTACAATAAAAAAATTTATTTTTAATTAATTAATTAATTTATCATTGTGCTCTATCTTTCTCCTATTTATTTGAGCCAAGCATGCTACTCTATTTCACACAATACCAATGTTTATTGCTTATGTTTCTTGTATTATGATTTTTTAAGGTGAGAGCTTAATTTTCCTTTCATTTGAATTGTTTATGCTTGCATTGTCTTTCTCATGTTTTAACATATTCGACATGATGATTTAAACTTAATTGATTCTTGTTTGCTACCAAACATTAAGCAAGCTAATATAAATTCTAGGTTGTTCTTAAATTGATTCTTGGTTTTGCTCACATTAATCATTGTATGAATATCCAGTTTTGTGGGCATCAGTTCATCAACATCAAACAAACCGTTGCTTTCTGTGAGTCCTTCATTCTCATTTCGGATCCCGCCGAGCGCTTCGCTCAACCAACCGCCCATCTAAACAAGCACTTGTAAGAACATCTATTTATCTTTATTCATTTATTTGGTTTTTATATTTTTTATTTATTTTTTTTTCTCATTAAAATTAAAGTAATTTATCTATATTTTTAATTTGTAATCATTAATTAATTAATTTGAGTAAAAAAAATATACTACTGTGTATTTGTAGAGATTAGGATTCTCTCAATTTGCCATCCTCTCTTTTTCATTCATTTCTAATGTTTTTTAATTAATAATTTGATATTTAGTGGGTTTAAATAGTTTTAATACATAAGTAAAAAAGTATTTATATATTATAATTTTTTTTTAGTTTATGTAAAAAAGTTACATTTTTTAGCCTTAGATAATTATTATGTAAGTATTTTTAATCTCTCTTGAAATATAAATAAATATTAGTAAAGAATTTTTTTATACACATATTTACAACAAATATAAAAAGCCTCTTCCATAAAAGTAATTTAAAATTTGATTTTAAAATTTATATGTTTGTTATTTTTATTTTAAACATATAACATTTTTAAAAATTATATTGAATTAATTTCTTATATTTTTATTTTTATTTTTTGAGTAAGTGGTGGTGATAACATTTCTTATGTGTTTTTTCTTCAGGAAATATGCTGCACTTTGGTTCCACTCTCCGTTTTATATTACTTATGATTGTCATAGCAAGTTTTATCATTCTTTTATTTGTATTATTTGTTTTACCTGTGTTGGTTGACTGGTATAAATCTCGTCAAACCAGTCCACCATCAGAAACGACCGAACCGATAGAAATGGCCGAACCGATAGAAACGGCCGAACCGATAGAAACGGCCGAACCGATAGAATCTGATGAAGCAGCACAAATTATGGCGAGTATGGATGAGTTTCTAGATGAAATTTTGTACAATTCATCTATGCACACCACATTTAATCAAACAGACTGTACAATATGTATAGAAGATTTTGAAAATAATAACATATTGTACAGCTTACCATGTGGACATGTATTTCACAAGGATTGTGTATCCACATATCTAATAGGAGCACGCGATAAAGTTTGTCCAATATGTAGACAAATAATTATTGCTTAGTTTGTTTTAAGAGTTGTAATGGGAGTTAGTGTGGTAATCTGAATAAAATTATTTGTAATGGTGGAGTGGTTTAAGAGTTGTAATGGGAGTTAGTGTGGTAATCAAGCATTAGTTTGTTTTAAGACTTGTAATGGGAGCATTTATGATTTTTCAATTATTTAGTCTAATATCAAGATTTTTGTAATGGGATACTCTATTTTCATCCATCTCCTTCAACTCTATATTTGATCATAAACACCAAGAGCATTATACAGAATTGTTCAAAAGCATTTAAATTTTGATCTTAATGATACAGAATATTAAAAAGAGACATTTCAAGAAGCAAGTCTAAAATGAAATGACAGAAGTTTCAATAATAAGGGCAGCAACAACATCCAACTTAAAATTCAGTTATTGAATACTCTATTCTATGACATGTACAGAAAAAAATATGAAAAGAAGTCCAAAGTAGTGCCAAATTGAGTATATTTCTAATTAGCTTGATGAAGTTTGCTCAATATCACCATCACCGCATATTGATTTTAAGTCGTCAAGATTCTCTTTAAGAACTAATCCATCTGGAACAGCAACAATTCCATCATTAGATTTTATAACAGCTGAAACTTGAGTATATTCTCATTCTGACGCGTGCAAACCAAGATACCTAAGATTGGGATCCTGATCAACCAACAACTCCCTAATTTTTGAAACTGCCAACTTAACAGCAGACTCATGATCACTCAAACTAGTTATCACAGTCCTTAGAATGGGCTCAATTGTTTATTTCGGCCCATAAAAACTAATTTAACTGTTTTAGATAGAATGGGTTTCATTTTTGCACCCTATTTTCTTTTTCCTTCCTTTTATGCACCTCTCAAAAACATGGATAATTATTTCTTATGGCCGTTTTAGACATTCTATTGAGAACGTTGTAATTTTAAAAAATATATTTTTTGATAAATATATTTTAAAATTTTATTTTTTGATAATTAAGTACATGAGAATAATTTATCTCTGACGACATGTAAGGTAATTTTTACGATCATTATGAATTAACCATTGGAATAAAAAGTGAATGAATTATTTCAAAGAAGACACCATTATATGAAGTAAATTTTTATTAAATAGTATTTTTAGGCCTTTTATTTACTAAAGTTGTGAATACATCATATACCACATGATGATCCACCTGGCCCGCCATAAAGAAAAGCTTGTCGATAGTAGGATCCTTGATACTCGCCATTGTATAGCAAGTCATAACACTTTGAATTGGCATCACTATATTTTTTAATTTCCTTAGGTTTAATATCGAATTCATTATATTTTGAATCAATGATATCAAGGTTTCCCATGAAACCTGAGTATTTAAATCTTTCTTGAGGTAGTCTCCCACTACCCATTGGGGGATTATCCATATTAGGTGGAGCATAAGTTTCACCACCAAATCTAATCAATGATGCTCCGTTGCTTAAGTGAGTAAACAATGTCTTAGGCCAATATCCAACACGAATTTCTTCTTTTTCAACAATTAACCACCAATGACCCGTGAATTGATCCTACAAATATTTAGGAAATTAAAATAAAATTAACCAAATAAGTTATTAGAAATAATATCAACCACTCATAATAATATAAATTTTAAAGAGATCCGTGAAGCCTGAATCAACCCTCAATATTGATATTATTAAATTTGAAATTTTAGTGTGATATTCCGGTTCAAATATGAGAAATGCACTTTGTATGTGTGAGTTTATTGGTGGTGTTTTCCATTTTCGTCTACAAACCATGTTTTTTATATAAAAAAAAACTTATTATGTCATAATGAGTTGATATTTTAGTTTGTTTATTTAATTATAATTTTTGTTTAATTAATTAATATCACTTCTTAAAATTACTAAATAGAAATATCAATAGTAACTACTTAAATATAATATTATTTATCTAAGTATAATTTTATTATATCAAAAGATAATAATCTTTATATACATTGTTAGTTTATATGTGGAGGTGTGTAACATGTAAATACATTCATAATCAAAAGTACCTGTTTAATTTTGACATTAAGAAGCCATTTGTCCTGTGATCCAATGGAACTGACAGGTGATTGGACAGCTCCAAGAGCAAATTTTTTGTTTGGATTAACTTGTACGAAACCTGGACAAGCATGAGTGTAACATCCGGTTTTAAGGTGACCATCAGCCTGCATGTTTGTATCAATTTGAGCTTGAGCAAAACCATAATATATATTTTAAATTGTCTAATGTATTAAATTCATATGCATACCGTCCAATGACCAATTAGTCGTAGTTGACTGTCTCCATATATGCTTGGATGAAACTTGTATATCAATAAACATGTACAAATAGTATATTAATAGAGTGTAATGTAGACAAAAAAACAAAATCATGCATAATCGGTTAAAAAGAGCAATTATATAGTGAAAATTATGTCACCATGAAATTGAAATAAAAATATAATTTGACATAAACAAAACGAAAAGTTACTCACTCCTATTCCTGCTTGTATGCTATTAAGTTGTGTTGGTGGACCATTTTGAACCCAAACAGAAGATATGCTATATTGACCTCTTTTAATTGACAAACTATATCCACCTATTTTTGCACGAGCTCCATGAAATATCATGTTTTGTGTTGTATCAAGGCTAACAGACTAGGAAATACAAAAAAAAAATACAATATTTAGAATATGCAATAGTAACTTTGTTAAAATGTTATAGTGATTAATATTTTTTTAATAAAAAATATAATGTTATATCATAATTTTTATGGTTATTTAGTTTAACTGATATTTAAAAAATATTTAATTGAACTGATATTTTAAAAATATTAATATCTTTTAAATATTGTAGTGATTTTTTGTAATTGCTATTGATCTTTACTTCAACGAAGGAAATTAAGTACATGCTTTACATAAGCTAAGCAAGATATAGCAAAATATTTTAATTTGAAATACTACGATGTATCAAATAAAGAAAGTGATTACTTTTAGATATGAATAAAATGTATCAAATAAAGAAAGTGATTATTTTTATATATGAATAAAAGGTGGGCTAAATATTTAAATGGTAAAACAATGAAATAATCATTGTATATGTTTAAATTTTGTAAAATTTGACTAATTGTTAAATAGTTAAATAGTTAAGTTCGAGAACAAATACTTAAACCACAATTTAATTATCAAATCTTGAATCGTTGAAATCAATTTTTTGTTGGTTTGTTTTCAAAACGTTTGTATATATATTGGGATGTATCAAGTAAAACAAGTTATAATATAATAAGATTAAATTTTGATCATACAACTATACAAGGACGATCATGATTACAAATGTCGCATGACCAATTAAAATAATCACATGACTTTTTATTTTAATCTTAATCATTCACGATTTTATCAATGACTAAGATTCACAATTATTATTAAAAAAAAATCATTTGATATAATTCATATATGTCAAATGTATTGATTTTAAATAAATATTTCCTTACATGGTATCATGGGAGCTTTGGGAATATTGTTGAAAATCTTCCACGAGTGATTTTGAAGATGAATTAGTAACAATCGAGGTCTTCTTGTCTTTTTGTGAATAGGAGCTTTTCCTGTAGGACATCCTTCTACATTTTTACCAGTAGAATATGGTCTACTTTGAGTGATATTTGTTTCGAATGATGGGTAAAGCTGAGATGCAATAAAAAAGGAACATAAAATAGTTCAATGAATAAATATAATTGAAGTTGAAAATTTTATATGAAATTTTAACTAATAAAATACATAATAACTTATTTGGTTAGACACAATTTTTTTGCTTATATATATATGGGTGAGAATCTGTTGACTCCAAAAGTAAGTCTGAAATAAGTTATTTAACTTAATAATTCAATATAAACGATAAATTTCACTAAATCAACCATTAATTATTGACGTAATATATTAATAATCAACCGTCATAGATATTTTTTGAAAGTTTTATTATACATTCATTTGAAATTTTTAATGAAGTATCAAATAGTTTAAAAATTTGTGGATTTGATCTACTCGGTAAGAAATTTTGATTGGACGGTTGAATTAATAAAATTTATCATTTATGTTGAGTTATTGAGTAGAATAACTCATCACATAGTTACTTCTATTTTCAACGGTAATTCACCTTTATATGCATATCATGCCTTTCTACATTCAACAAATAACATTAGCACTTACAAAAAAATTGATCTATCGGTGAGCACACAAAATGTTTCACTAAAAGTTAAAAAACTGTAGGTAAA
Organism: Cicer reticulatum; assembly: GCA_002896235.1. Classification (NCBI taxonomy): domain Eukaryota; kingdom Viridiplantae; phylum Streptophyta; class Magnoliopsida; order Fabales; family Fabaceae; genus Cicer; species Cicer reticulatum. The sequence goes on along the minus strand of PGWS01024148.1, from coordinate 9,372 downwards.
AGTCAATAATACTTTGAGTGAAACTCATAATCTAGTGTCAACTAGAAGCGCGTCCGGCTAACACTTTGAGGACTGTCACTACATGTTCTGAGTTAATTGTACTACTGTTTTGAATTATACCCTACAATAGGACTGTCACTATAAACTAGATAAATTGATATAATAAAGAATTAGTCTATGCTACAGTATTATCTATCACTAAAAACGTGAAAAAATATAATAAAATATTAATTATTCCTACGGTATGGCTGTCACTAAAACTTATATTATTTATTAAATTTAAATTTATTTTATATCTCCCTTCTAACTGTAATTCTAAATTATTAATACCAGTAATAAATTTAAAATTTAATTTATTTTTATTAATAATGACCATTAAACATACAATAAATATAATTTAATTTTACTAATTCTATAAATGCGTGTTAACTTGCATTCTTATACATTTTAATATAGCCTACATGAGTATCATATCCTTGTGACAATATTGTAATGAAATTAGATCATAAAAAAATATATTTCTCACTAATTAATCATAAAATCTTACAAAAGTGATATATTTCTCCTCACTTATGAATAAATTCTTAATTTCAACTTATTCCTATCAATTTTCTCTAAATATCTCTTCCTCCATGTTTTTTAAGAATCTATCTTTGGAAATCTTATCATTTTCATTAATCTTGTCCAGCAACACTGCTTTTGAGAATATATTCAGATTTAATAAACCAACTCCTAAAGCTTTGGTCATACAATAAAAATATATATAATTATGCACAAATATATAAAAACCAAACAATTATAAGGTAATAAGCTTTGAGGGTTCATCTTTTGAAATTTTGTAATGTATAGAGAGTTGTGTTCTCAATTTGTGTAAAAGCAAATTGCACTAATTTGCAAGTGCTGAAAGAACAAACTCATAAATAATTATTATGATCATCACATTCAACAATATAAAAATAAATGACATCCCCACAAAGACTGAAATTTTGTTGCACATATTAATCCTTTGGACATTTCATGGTCTAGGCAATGTAATATTGCACATGATATCATTCAGAAATGTATGTAATCAAAGTTGTACCACACCTATCATCCATTAAATATAAGTGGTTGGGGATAATAGAATGTCATTATTAAGTGTAGATTACTGAATCACAAGGGTATTTTGAATATGTGGTAAATTGATAAGGTAAGGAATAGTAGTATCATCACAGATTTATAATAATTAGTTAAGAAATAATGAAAAGTATGTACTATTATAGTTGAGAGACATGGAGGACCAAACCATGATATTAATATAGTTACTACGATCTAAGTTTGTTGTGATTGCATTTTATTTCTCATTCAGAATTATATAGGCATTCAACAATTTCATGGCAGTGCTGAAATTGAATTTTGTTCTAACCTGATAATGTTCTTATCCTATTTATCAACAATGCAGACTCTGCCAAGTCGATGGATGAGCAAGAGCAACAGCTTTGTTTGAACACTCTTGTGCTCATTCGCATGGTCACTGTCAGCAAACTATACCAGCACCAGCTTGAAGGTACGCAATCCACTCGCGTCGTTGGTTTAGGTCTTTGTATGAGTACATTGTGTCGTACCTTGTTCCGGTTGGATACTATTGTCCTCAGAGCTAGCGCAATGTCCATGTTGCCTGAGAAATAAATGTATCCAAATCCTCCGCTATACCAGGCCCTCGCATTGCACCTCCACAATTCGTCGATTAATTGATGGCCCTCACTGCATTTTACCAGTTATTGCATAAGAATGAAGCTGAAGATTGAAATTGACAGTAAATATATATATATTTATAGGACAAAAAGGAGCAAAGAAAACTATGAACTTTGGTGCTCCGCTGACAGTTCCAACAGGCAATGCAGTACGAAGGGCGTCCCAGCAGGTCAAATGGTCTTGGCAGCTCTCCGGTAACTCTTTAAGATATTACATGGAATTAAATATTATCTAGTATGCTGAATTAAATCAATTAATGGGTAATATTACAATTAGGTTGTCAAACTTTTCACTCTTCTGTCCACACAAAAATTAAGGTATGTGCAAAACCAAGTAAACTCAATTAGTGCAATCATTATCATGGACTATCAAGTATTAAGTATCTCAAATATGATAAAACCTAATAAAGTCGGTAAGTCATAAGTGCAATTGCTATCATTATTGCTGGACATGTGATTGATTAGCAGTATATAACAGTTAAACCACGATTAAGAAAAGGAATGTGAATTATTTACTATTGCAGAGTTTGATATGGATGCTGTATATAATGTGAAAAAGGAATAGAAAGCATGATAATAATAATCTTGGTTGCAAGCATGAAAACATATTCAGATTAACAACAGGATCAAACAAACGTCGAAATGGCCTGTTCTCCACTCGGAAACGTCACCTTTAGAATTTTCTCGTACACTGTTAAGCTTCCATAGGACGGTGAACCCATGGAGTAGTCTGAGAAGCCAGAGACTCTCTCCTGTGGTTATTCCTTGGCTTTTTCATCCACACTAATAGCTTCATTTGATTGGTTCACTGTTTTTTCGATGTTGTCAGATGAGCTCTTTTGAAAGCTGCTCATTCTTGAAGGGCATGATCTCCAACACGTCCAATTCTACAGGTCCATTCGTAGAGATGGCTTATCAGGCGAAATCTGCTTGTTCTCAGATCAGAATCTTAGGTTGCTTCACAGAGCTAGTAATCTTTTGCTTCTGCTTTTAACTTTCCTTGACCATTTGAAAGTACCTACAATTAAAACTGTACCTGCACAAAGTAGCAAGCATAGCACCATGTGTGGAGGAATGTGAACTGCTTCTATAGCTGATCATTCCTTCTAATTGCAGCATCTGTGCTTGCTTTGTCATCCATGTCAATTTCAGCCACTTCTGATCTGAACCTGGTGACTGCTTGGGATCTACATCACTTTCTTTGCTATTTAAATTAGCATAATTTCTTGTGCTAATCTTTGTATCTACATTGCCTTCTCCACACATTTCGTTATGGATTTCAGCAGCCTCCGAATTTGAACTTGGCTTACTTTCACTGTCATCAATTCTTGGTGTTTTGGATTTCTTCTGCTTCAACCAGCTGCAAAGCCTGCTCTGGATCTACCAGAGTGGCAGATTGGCCCTCGAGTGGCCTCCTCGGATTCTGAAGCATCTTTAACATCAAAGCTGGAAACAATTACTTGTGAAGCATCTTCAACATCAAAGCTGGAGTCAATTTCTTGTGCCAACTTTGCATTTAAATTTTCAGCTTCATCTAATTGCAAACCTGCCTCTTCTGATCTATAATAGTGGCTGGATGGCCCTCCTGCTCTTCATATACTTCATGATGTTCTGCTGAAATATCATCAAGATACTCATCAGCGAGCTCTGAGGCATATAACTTTCTTGAACAGTTAAGTGAGTGCTACTTATTTTATTTTCACCACGACCAAAGATAGGACACTGGTCAACTACAACATAGCGTGCAAGACAGTCAGTTAAATACTTCAGTTTGGCCAAATGTGGTGCTCCTCTAACATCTGACATTAACTCAGAAATTGAAGACAGCGACTTGGTAAACCAAGTATGTAAGTTCGAACCAACCCATCAAAATTTACTTTTGCAAACTGGGATATTTGGTCAATGTTAACCCTTGCAAACTCTGAAAGCTCAGACAATTTATAAAGCCCATAGTAGTCTTCAAACAAAGCATATCAATCCGGAGAATTTTGATTGAGATTGATACAGAAGCAGCCAAAATAAGCAAAATCAGTGCAAAAGCCTTTGATTTCACAGAGAAAGCTTGGTTTTCGCAACTCTTTTTCTTCAAACCATGTTCTCCGGAGTTGAGCCCTATCAGGACTTGTTCAGAAATTTGTTCCTCTTCTTGCATCAAAGTTTCATCTGAAGAAACATCCTCGGATTCCTTCTGCGAGTCATCAGACTGGTATCCTCAGTTACCTCCGTATCTGAAAAGCTTGCAGACATGAACTGTTCCTCCAATTCTCTGTGACTGCAGAGTGCCGATTCGCGGTTTTGGTTTGTAATGAGGAACTGTGGCCTTGGGTGGAGAGGTAATTCGTTTTAGGGGTCATAAGGTGGTATTGAAGGATCGGGCATCAAACATGATCTAAGATGGCAGCAGCGGATGAATTGGAGGAGTAGGAGCATGGACTAAGCTTCAAAGTAGGTCAAGGTTAACAAAATATGCTCTTGGGAAACATTTCAAACGAGGATTCAATATGATGTCATTCGGGAATCAAAGGAACATGGACAGTTTCAAATGACAATCTGTTGTATCATTCTCTGGTATCAAAGGAGCATTCACATGCTTAGTTTCAACGACAAATCATCCATTGGAATCAAAGGAACAGCAATTAGCATCAACATAATTTTTTACCACTCAAATCATTCAAGAACTATCCTCATAAAAACTGGAAGGGAATACTAATCCCCGTCAAATGAAGCATCAAGCATTTTCTGTTCCAAAGGATCACAAATGTTAGCCTTGCGAACATGATTTTAGGGTCAGAAAAAGGAATAGCATCATTCCTCTCACTTAGGATTTTCTTTCTGGGGGACTCGAGCCATCTTGAAAGAAGCAAGATCGTGGGGAGAACATGAAATTCTTGCCGTCTTGATAACAAATAATTCAGAATCATCATACTAAAACTTTATGCTCTTATGCTCTATCAATTATCTTTAATAACAAATAATTTCAGAAATCATCATACTAAACTCTTAAATAACAAAGATGACATTTTTATTGCAGGTTAATTGAATATTAGAATGATGCCATGAGAGTGTAAGTAGTTTTAGAGCAAGCCTACATAACATAATGTGATAATTGAATTGAATAGAATAGAAATGAACAATAACAAACGAATGAAGATAAAAAGCTAAGTATCATACCAAGTTGTTGCAGAACATTATAGCGGTTAGTTGTTGAATTCCTCCATGAGATTGATATATAAGAAGTGAGATTCCCTCCAGCACAAAACTCCAGGACCAAGTAAACACATTGATCATCACCTAAGTAACTAAAAAAAATCAAGTTTATAAACATATTTTTATTAAACAAAAAAGAGGATTCTCTGACCTGGAAGAAGTGAAGAAGACGAACAATATTGGGAATGGTTAACAGAGGACAAAAAATGGATCTCGCAGTCCAAAGAAGCTTTGAGGCGAGGGTTGAGTTTAGAGAAAAACACCTGTTTTGATCGCAACATGTTGACGAGTGGGTGTTTATTCAGCTTTCCACACTGTGGAGAAAGAACCCTCTCCAATTTTGGACTTTAAAACGTACGAGTACTGTTCTTCTTGTTGTATTCATCTTTTTCCATTCCCACCAATTTGCCTTCACATTCTATTTTAGTTAAGTCACATCAAATATGGTGGCATCCAACATCACCCAATTCACCGTTAAAATGCAGAGGTGCAAATAAGGACTCCTTCACACAATCCTTAAACACCTTATTGACAAACATAGGACGAATCAAGAAAAACAACCTCGGGCGCTAAGATCAAACACCTAACAGTCACTCTTTCATCTAACCAAACCCGATTCTCAAATGACGCCCGGTTTTCAAATCCCATTACGGTTACTCCGTCAGTTCAGTCCTTTAATACGAAAACCGCATAGCTGTCGCACACCGCTCCATGTTACAGTTGTATAACTGAATTAGCTAAACAGGTTAGTTAAACAGTTGTAACTGAATTTACTATATAGGAAAGTAGTTAGTTACGTTGAGGGGTATTGATAGTCAAGACTTGTTTACACTTCTTCTTCTTCTTTTCTCTGTTCTCAACTTCCACTTGTACTCAATTCCAGTTCGAATTCTCTTCAATAAATAAGATTCCTACTGTTTGTGATTGAAATTCTTCGTTTTTCATTGTTGATTACTTAGAGTTCCATAACACCATATCAATTGGTATTCAGAGCTTTGTTTTTTTTTTCTGGGAGATGGCGGAATCTACACGAACTCAAGCAGCGGTAGGGAGATCGAGGAACGTTTGGAGATCGGATTACTGAGAAGTAGAGTTGAGATTGGCAGAGCTAGCTGGATCTTACACAAACACTAGGAGAGTCGATTAAGCAATCTTTTGAAGAATTGCTGCATAAAAATGGAGATGATGGCATTTCTTCTCATAAATCGCAACAATATTCATCATCAACATTCCAATGCTAACAACAGTAACAGAGGTGATCGATTTTCTACTCCTTATTCTTGCCATACTCGATTGTCTAAAATCGATTTCCCAGGTTTAATGGTGCTAAATGTGAAAGAATGGCTATATCAATGTGAGACTTATTTCATGATCGATGATACGCCTGCGGAAGTAAAAGTAAAACTTGCTATTATGCATTTGAGGGGCAAGGCTTTAAATGGCATCATGCATGTGTAAGGTCATTGTGGGAGTACAACTTTCCTACATGGGAAGAGTATGTCAAATCCTAGTGGAGAGATTCGGGGAAGTATGTAATGATCTAATGGCTTGGTGAATGAAGTTGAGACAGAAGGGTCAATTACTGAGTATCATGAACCAATTCGATGCATAATTACACATAGAATTGCTCTGCAGAATATAACATTGAGTTGTTTTTAGGAGGGTTGAAAAATGATGTGCAAATGATGGTGAGAATGTTTCAACCACAAACAGTGAGCAAAGCATTTGTTTTGGCTAAGCTTTATGAAGCTGGTAGTAAGCAAAGGGTCGCAGTTTCGTATTCTATGAAACACAAAAACCGACAACAGTACCCAAATCCATACTTGCCTAACACAACAACATATGAACAGGAAACAGCCAGCCCAAACCCAAATTTAATAGAACCCTTTCACCAGCATTTATGGCTGAAAGGAGAGCCAAAGGATTATGTTACTTTTGTGATGAACCTTATTCTGCAGAGCATAGTATTCTCATAAAAAACTTCAGATCCATCTGTTAGAGGTTGAGGAATTGGAGGATGAGTGGTATTACCATTGATCCTGTCAATGTTGAGAATCATTTTGAACAGCTCAAATTTCTGTCAATGCATTGACTGGGGTAGCCAATTTTAGAACCATGCGATCACTGGAAGATATATGAAGAAGGCTCTACATATTACTAATAGATAGCGGGAGCACTCATAATTTCCTGGATGTTCAGATGGCAGAAGGTTGGGGTGCAAAATTGATGACATAAAACCACTAGTAGTCACTGTAGCTGATGGCAACAAAGTGAAGATTTCTTCAGTGGTAAGAAATTTCAAGTGGACCAATACAACATACTAATTTCACTTCAGATGTTATGTTAATTCCACTTGGGTGTTGTGATGTAAGTGCTAGGGGTGGAATGGCTGGTAACACTTGGGATATAATATGGAACTTTGATAAATTTGAGCATGGAATTCTCAGTGCAAGGAAGAGGCATGTGCTGAAGGTAGCCACACAATTGGTGATGTAAGACTTGTTAAGACCTCAACAGTTAGGGAAAATTTTGGATTCCAAGGAGTTCATTTCTCCATGATACAGGTTTGTAGGAGGAAGGAATTTTTACTCATTCACTAACTAACTACTTTCCTATATAGTAATTCAGTTATAACTGTTTACTACCCTGTTACTAATTCAGTTACAACTGTTTTAACTAACTACTGCATGCTGAGCAGTCTATGATCCTACCTCAATTGAGCAGTTACTGCAGAAATATACTGATGTTTTTCAGGTTCCTACCCAATTAACCTCCTACAGGGTGGCTATGATCAGCCAAATTCCCCTGCAGAATAACAATAGATTCCTGTGAATAAAAGGGCATACAGGTATGCTAAACAGCAGAAAGACATCAGCTGATAGACTGGGTACAAGAAATGTTGGATTCAGGTGTGATTCAAAGTTACCAAGCCCTTGCTAGCCCAATTATTTTAGTTGGCAAAGGATGGGTCATGGAGACTCTGTACTGATTATATAGAATTACAAGGGCACAATTAAGGATAGATTTCCTATTCCTTTAGTAGAAGACTTAATGGATGAACTACATGGCTCAATCATTTTTTCTAAAATTGATCTAAGAGCTGGTTATCACCAAGTTAGAATGAGCCCTATGGATGTGTATAAGAACAGCATTCAGGACACATAGTGGACATTACGAATACTTGGTATGCTTTTTGGGCTTACCTGCACCAGCTACATTTCAGAGCTTGATGAATTTCAGTTTTCAAAGAGTTCCTAAGGAAATTTTTACTTGTCTTTTTTGATGACATCCTTATATACAGTACAACTGAAGAGGAACATCTTATTCTATTAGACAAAGTGTTGGATGTTATGAGAAAACATCAATTGTTTTCCAAACAATCCAAATGTTATTTTGGAGTCTCTAAAGTGGAATACTTGGGGCATTTCATTTCAAATGAGGGTGTTTCAACTGATCCAACAAAAATAATGGCAGTGCAGAATTGGAGTCTACCTCAATCAGTCAAGCAACTCAGAGGATTTTTGGGTTTAGCTGGGTACTACAGACGATTTGTTAAAGGCTATGGCACTGTAGCTAGACCACTGACTGATATGCTCAAAAAAGACAAGTTCCATTGGACTATGGAATCCAAGTTAGCATTTCATGAATTGAAAGGACTATTAACTTCTGCACCTGTTTTAGCAATGCCTGATTTTTCTCAGCAATTTATCATTGAAGTGGATGCTTCAGGGCAAGGAGTTGGGGCTGTGTTAATGCAGAATCATCACCCTATAGCCTTCATCAGTCGCATGTTAAACCAACAACAACAATCTCTGTCCACTTATGAAAAGGAACTACTTGCTGTGGTTTTTGCTGTACAAAAATGGAGGCACTATTTGTTGAACAACCACTTCATTATTAAGACTGGTCATAGAAGCTTGAAGTATATTCTGGATCAGAGATGACTACTGAATTTCAACAAAATGGTTGGTTAAACTAATGGAATTTGAATTTTTCCATTGGTAACAAACAGGGTCATCTGAATGTGGTTGTTGATGCACTGTCTAGGATGGAAAATGTGCAATGTCATGCTCTGTTAACCCATCATATTGATTCAGATATGCTAGAAAGGCTTAAGCAATCTTGGTCCATTGATGTGGGTCTGCAGAAACTAATAACACAGTTACAACAGAGTCCAACCTCACATAAACACTATACTTGGAATGGCCTCGAACTCAGAAGGAAAGGAAGATAGTTGGCAAGGATGTGCAATTAAGGCAAGAATTGTTACATTGGTTTCATAATGCAGCCTCAGGGGGTCACTCAGGCAGAAATGCTACTACACAAAGGATTAAGGTTGTTCTTTACTGGAAAGGCCTGAACAAGGATGTCAAAGCCTTCATACAGCATTGCCCAACTTGTCAGAAATGCAAGTATGACACTGCTGCCTACC
>PGWS01024141.1:0-10698 GCA_002896235.1 Cicer reticulatum | reverse complement strand
ACTGAGAAGAATCTAAAATTGACACTAATTTATATAGATTAAATATATATTTAAGTTGTTGGATAAACTATACCGATTAAAAAATGTGGCATGATATCGAGAACTAATGATCCTGCTTGGCTTTTTTATCGAGTTAAAATACTTTCTCTAGTATTCCCAGAAATGATTCATTTTGTCTCTTCGTAGGTTCATTTTACCACGCCATAGGCTAAAAAAAAATCATCCAATGGGGCGTAGTTATTGTCTTCTTACTCTTTCTAGTGGACATGTCTCCCAACAAACACATGTTCAAATTATTGCAATCATGCGGAGAAATTAGTGAAATGGCTGTCAGGTTAATTTCTCGTTTTAGACTATATCTCGCGATTGTAGCAAATAATGGACTTTATTTAAAATAAAATATCATAACTATTGGTTTTTTTGGGTTTATAATTAAATTTCCCAAAATAATGAAAATAAAATTATGGAAAATTTAATGTTAAACTTTTTTAAAAGGAACAAAAATTTCAAGGTAAAATTTTTATATTTGAAATATTAATATTTGGACCCTTATTAAAATGTAAGTGAAAAAAATAGAAACAAGGAATTTGTAGGGAGAGGTTATTTTCTTCTTCTTTTCTTATGATGTTTTCTCCAATAATAATGGTAATCGATGCAAGGAAACAATCCAAATAATAATAGACAAAGCTAATTTTTTTATAATTTATTTTAATATTAACAATTATTAAAATTAAATCCCTAAATTTAAAATTGATAAAGATAATGATTATTATGTGGTCATTTTCCTTTTACCTGTCCGTAAAATCTAAATAAAATTTTATAAAAATAAATTTTAATAAATATAAATTTTATAAAAAAATTTATAAAAAAAATAGTAACAAAAATCATATTTATGGAAAAGTAATATCAATAGAATAAAAAATAAACATATTTTTATCTTCATATAAGAAAAATATCCCATTTTTAAATTATAATTTTATCATAAATAATTTACACAACTATAAAATCTTTAAATTCAGCTTCAACTTAATAATATTGATATTTATAAGTTAAGATAAGGATTAAAACATATAACTACTATTTAATCACTCTAATATTGTCATACAATTGATTTATATATTACAGTAAAACAAATAAAATAAATAAAATAAATAAACTAGTGTGACATTTTTTCCATGTATTATTACTAATATTTGGATGCAAATTGATGAAGAGAGAGGAGCCACGACACTCCCTTGCCCTCCCCTAGGTCTGTCATTGGTTGTATGGTGGAAAGTTTTTTCTAAATTTCTGATAGTGACAGGATGGGGAGGAATATCCACCCTAATGTATTATGAAGATAGGGGCTAAGATCATACTCCCCTTTAAGAAATTTAGATAGTGTGTTGTAAAAACTTTGTGATTGTATGCAATAGCACGATTACGACAGTTCAATTAAAATAAGACAATTTAAAATTATAAATTTTTATATTAATAATTAAAATTATTTTAAAAATTGAATTATTCATTTAATTAAACGAGCGAAATGCATGTCTGAGAATATAGCGTATAACAAAATCAATCTACTTTTCCAATGTGAGAGTCTTTCTTTCTCTTAAAAGATACAAAAATATCTTTAATCCTTATATATATATATATCCGATCATATCTTTAATGTGTATATTACATCAACCTCTAATTGTAAGACCTCGTGAATAATATGTATTATATTATGGTGAGCAGTACTCTGATACAATTTTGTTTTAATAGGTACCGACGTACCATTACACACGTATGTAGATAATTGAATAGTTTCCGTGTGTTTGATATTTACCAAATCAATATAATATATTTAGATACAAACTTTCTATTAATATCATTAAGCATTCAATTTACTAAATTGACCGATAACCTACGGAAGAGATAGATTTAAAGTGGTAATAATAATTTTAAGCAAGCAAAACAATTTCTCTAGAAAATAGTTGTGTCACCTCTTTCCTTCTCCTTCTTCACATGAGTTGATGACCTTTTTTTTATTCATTTTTCCGAGTTAATTACCTAGCTTTTGCCTATTTCATTAGACTGAACCACTCATAAGGTTTCATTGGCCATCTTTAATCCACTCTTAAGTTGATAAAAGCATTTTTAAATGGTATGTTACTTTGGATTTACAAACGTAAAGAAAAAGATTAAGCTTTGAGTAACTCACAAACCAATTGATTTTGAGCTTTTTTATTATATAAATATCTTTTTTTTATTTTAATATTAGATTTCCCTACTTTTAAAAAATAATACCAAAATGCCTTATTTTTACCCCCAGTTGCAGATCGCAACCTGGGGATGCGACCTCTTGAAGAAAAAAAATTTAAACCTCACTAGATGGTCGCATCCTGGGGATGCGACCTCCTACTAGCTTCTATTTTTTGTTGTTGTTGAATTTAGTTATTGAATAATTATATTTATTATTGTTAAATATTTTAAAAATAATATAACATTAAAAAATTACAAAAGATATTATAATAATAAAAATATAATTAATAATATTAAAACTTTAATAATTTATAATAATAATCAATAATAATAATAATTTAATAATAATAAAAAGAAACTATTAATAAAATAAAATAAAAATACATTAACATATAAGCATAAATACATTAAAAATAATAATTTTAATAATAATAATAATTTTAATATTAATAATAAGAAAATTATATTAATACATTAAAATAAAATTACAAACATTAATTAAAGCAAAAATACGTCAATTTTGAGTAGATGTCGCCAGTTTAGCATTTGGACAATGTTCTCTAGTATGACCAGATACCCACATAATCCGCACTTCTTGAGACTCTATCGGTAGGTCCATTTCTGTTCTAATGCGCTTGTCTTTGGACGACTTTTCTTGACTTCCGCATTAGCTGATTGTGACACACCTTAACACCTTCCATATTGTTGCCAATATCCTCGTTGGTATCGGTTGGAACCAACTTACTGTAGACTTTAAGTACTATTTCCACCTGTACACATCGGATATAAGGCTCCAATAATCATATTTGATAGCTAGAACATCTGCTATCACATGTGAACAAGGCATATGTTTAGCTTGATATTTCCACAATCGCACCACTTGTTAGAAAGATTACACTAAAATGACCAATTGTCGCGCCTTCTTTTGGAACCTACGTCTCGTGGACCATGAAAGTATGGTTGCTTCGATCAAAACTACGACTCATGACTATTTGATTTACGTATTTCGATTTCCCACCCATAAAAGTCATGCATTTTTCTGTGTATATCTGACCAGAAGCTAAAATTGATGCGTGTTGTTTTGCCATGGTTGGAAATAGTGTACCTGTTTTATAATATGTTGATTGGACCAAAGCAGTGATGGGAAGGTTGCGTGGTTCTTTTAATACTGCGTTCATCGACTCCACAAGGTTGGTGGTCATCTGACCCCAACGACTACCTCCATCAAATGCTTGAATCCAATCTTGTCGCGGTATATTGTCTAACCATTTCAAAGCTTCTGGGTTTACGATGCCAATTTCTCTGCGGTAGTATCGATATGTAGACTCATTCATTGAGTAACCTGTATTGAAACAACAGACAATGCATTATTACACTAATTATAAAACTTCATAATTTAATTTTTAATTAATGATAAGAAGTAAGAATTAAAGTATTACCCATAGAAATAACCTTGTTCTTCAAAGCATTATCCTTAAATTCCCTTGCAAAATTTTGTGCAATATGTCGGACCCAAAACACATGCTTTGACGGAGGATGTTGCCACCCATTATTCAGATTATTGTAAGCACTTTTGATATATTCGTGTCTATCTGAAATCAAACAAATGTTGGCTTGTGGAGTGACGTGTGATCTCAAATTTCTCAAAAAGAAACTCCAAGCCTCTTTTGTCTCACCTTCCACAAGAGCATAAGCAATTGGAATGATATTGTCGTTCCCATCCTGTGCAACTGCTACCAATAGAGTTCCCTTATACTTGCCGTATAACCAAGTTCCATCAACTTGTACAATTGGTTTGCAAAATTTAAACGCAGATATGCATGGAACGTAAGCCCAAAATAGTCTATGAAAGATTGTCATCCCATTTATCAAACCATGTTCATTATAAGCTGGGATTGTTTCCATTTTAATAATGGTTCCTGGAGCAAACGTTTGCATAACTAATAACCATCGTGGAAGTTGATTGTAAGACTCTTCCCAATTGCCATAAATTTGTTCGATTGCCTTATTTTTTCCTAACCAGGCCTTTCTATAACTAATTGTGTAGTTATACAGAGCTGAATCTGAGCAATAATGACTTCACTTTGATTGAAGGTCCCATCCTCATAACTTGCATTATACTTGCACATATCATGTTAGAATCGAGCTTTGTATGATCTTGTGATAGTGCATAACTTGTGCATGTATGAGGCGCATTCAATTTCCCAATCACCCACAATTCACTTTTTATTTGCGTTTTGAAGCTCTTCATCTAAACACACAATTTGGATGCGAACAAATAATTGTTGAGACAAACTCTCTATTTTAAAGTTTTGATGAAAATAAACAAAGGTTAATTAAGAATGTTAATTAGATTCTAAATGTTAGTTAATTTAACTTGTGTTCTTGAGTGGATTTAATTAAGAGCAGAATCAAGCAAATACAAGAAAAGACAACAACAAGATCATTCTGCATCATAAACAGAGAATGATTTTCAGCTTCACCAAATTATCCATCACAGCAACTGGTCAAATCTTTTCTATCTATGTGATAAAAAGTTGCTCTGGAAATTTTTCATATCTAATAAATACACGGCAAGGAACCAAGTACGAATAATCCAGACTAAGCAAGGATACTTGATCACAAAGATCAAAGGTTCAAAGAGAAACAAAAGTCATGACGGCCTAAGAATTCCAAAATTTCAAATGCAAGAAAACTTGATCAAACTGGTATATGACAAGAAAAGAACAAAGAAATACAGAACATTTAAAACGCGAAACTCCAGAATGATTATGAAAGCTCCAAGAAAGTTCAAAACTGTATAAAACCAGAACGTTAATCATTCCTCCGTTTCTGCACATCAACAGCAGCTTTCATTCTCTCTGTTCAGTCTGCAATTCGTTTTAATCTTCTCCAACCTTCTCTAGCTACACTCAAGACTCAAGGCAGATAATGTACCATCCAAATTAACGAAGAACGTCATAAGAAAGGACTGAGATGCTTTAAATGCTAGGACCATTTAAAATCAAAAGCTATTTTTAAAGAAAGGATTATTTTATTCTAAAAATAATGGTTCAGTCAAAAAGCATAGTTTCTCCAACAGCTCTCTTGTACCTTCATTCAGTACATCTACAGCCTATAAATAGAAGGCCATTATCCCAGTCTTAGCAGAAAATTCAAGTGCTGAAACATCATAAATCAATCACATACATACTTGAAATCTGCTCATTCGCAAAACAGGGGCTGTCATACATCTGCTATTTTGCAAAACAGTTGTTGATCTCTTCATACTAGAGATTGTGTAATTATCCAGCAAACCCTATGTAAGATCTATTCTCAACAGAGTTGAGCAATATCAGATTTTGTCAAATTCAATCAATTTTTAAATCAAACTACAAGAGTTTTCTTTATAGTTTGTTTAAGATTGCTTCCTATCGAGGTAGATAGGTGTTGTAATTGCTTTCTGGGTGGAAAGTAATTAAGAAGAAATAGATCAAGGTGATCTATTCTAGGTGTTTGTAAGATTAAGAGGCTCTTCATTTTAAACACTTAGTGGAAAATCTCACAGTGTGAGGACTGGACGTAACCACGTTGGGTGACCAGGATAAATCTTGTGTGGTATTCTTCCCTATCTCCTTCTTTATTATACTGCATTAATCATTAAGAAAAAATAGAAACTGATTTTCTGCTATTTAAGAACGTTCTCTGTTTTATAACATAAACCAAGAACGTTCTCGAGTTTTCTGTTTCATAGACCAAGATCATTCTTGAGTTATTTTCTTAAGTTTTAACAGGAATTTTTAAAAGGCATATTTACAGATTCAAACCCCTTTCTGTAAATCGACATTGTTACTTCAATTGGCATCAGAGCTCGGTCTCTAAATAGTCAAAAACACCTAACAAGTGTTATGAGAAAAGATCTAGAAGAATGTCGAAAGCAAAACATACAATTGTTGAAGGAGGATCATCAAATCGACCTCCATTCTTTGATGGATCAGACATTATTTTTGGAAACAAACAAATGCAGCTGTTCTTAAAATCTCAAGACAGCGAATGCGGCGCATCATTACAGATGAGACTCACACCAAGGGTTATCAAGATGACTCAAATTCCTGCCTTAAAAAAGGAGCAGATTGGACAACAGAAGATAAAGCTAAGGTACTTCTAAACTCCAAGCTCAATTATCTTATCATGTGCTCTAAGCAGGGAAGAAAGTGAATAGGTAAATGAATGCACAACTGTAAAAGAATTTTGGGATACATTGCAAACTCACCAGAAGGAACAAGCCTGTTCAAGAAACAAGGATAGACATTGGTATAAGGAAATTCGAATTGTTCGAATGCAAGAAGGAGAAACATTGATGAAAATGTACTCAAGATTCACCACAATAGTAAATGAAATAGCTCTCTTGGCAAAGCCTACACTGTGCAAGAAAGAGTAAGAAAAATCATGAGGTGTCTTCCAATCATTTGGAGACCATGGTGACAGCATAAGCCAAGCCAAGAACCTTGAATCACTGCTTCTGGAAGACTAAATTGGAACTCTAAGAGCTCATGAGGTAGTATGGCAAGAAGACAAACCAGTAAAGAAAGGAAAGGCTAATAGCACTGAAAGTCTCTCAAGATAAAATCACATACCAGTTGAAGAGAATCGGAAAAAATGAACAAGGAGAATGCTGATGAAATCGCGCTTCTCACTAGAAAATACAAAGATGATGAGAAGAAGAGATCAAATCAAAAAGGATTTCAAAACAGAAATCCTAAACAGAGATTGACAAGAGTCCAAGTCACATGCTTTGGATGCAACAATTGGGACATTACAGCAGAATGTCCATCAACAAATCCAAAAACGATTTCCTTCAAAAATGAAAATCAATGATGGCAACATGGGAATGATTCAGAGGAATCAGAACTGAGAAGAGGAAGAAGCCAACATATGCTTGATGGAAAAAACAGAGGGAAGATGAGGTAATAAATTCTGACCATGTCATTTAGTCAACAAATGGGAAATGAATTTGATAACTTGCTAAATGACTCAAATCTCCTTATTCAAAAATGTAGTTCTCTGAAAGAACAGTTTTATAAAGAGAAAGAAGAGAAGGAAAGAAATCAGACTGAAAATAATTTGTTAAAAAAAATGATTCAAGAATTGAAAGAAACAAGAGTTTTTGAAAGTGAAGAATGTCAAGAACATTCTGCGCTACAAACGGAGAACGTTCAACTTAGAAATGAAAACGAACTTCTCAAAACAGATTTACTAAACTTCATTAAAGCCACTGAAACTTTTCATAACATCATGGGATCTCAAATAGGAATTTTTGATAAAGCTGGTCTTGGTTTCAATCAAACCCAAAAAACCAAACTCTATGAAAACTTCTTTGTCCCAGAAAGAAAGGAAGAAAAATGCAAGACTAGATGCTCATATTGCAAAAAACTTGGACATCTAGAATTTGCTTGCTACTTCAGGAAAAGGGATGAAAAAATCGAAAGGAAGAAGCTTTTAAACATGAATTCATCCTGTCAAAAATGTATCAAAGAAACAGCAAAACGGAGAACGTTCTCCAGTTTGTCTCTCCAAACGAAGAGAAAGTTCAAAATTACAAGTTGAACGTTCAAAAAAATCTTTTAAACCAAAGTTCAACTCTTCTAAATCATATATTGTTTAAACCGATTTCAGAATCACAACTAACAACACAGCTGTTTCAAAACCAAGAATGATATACCACTTAAAAAAACTAACTCTCAGGACCCAAAAACAAAGTGAGGTACCTAGAGACTGAAATGACTTCACCTGAAGGTTGGTTTTCAAAAATACAAAGAGAAAAGCCTTGGTTCTTGGACAGGGCTGTTCAAGGCACAATATAGGAGATAGAAATTGTTTCATCAACCTTCGGCAAGAGAGGATGGTGGTGTCGTCACATTGGGAAATGATGATCAAAGCTCCAAATTAAGGGAATGGAACCATGTGGTAAAGACAACTCTCTCAAATAAATTGATGTTCAATACGTGGAAGGATTAAAACACAATTTATTAAGCATAAGTCATTTATGCGACAATGCAATGCGAAGTCGTTTTCAAAGCCAAAGGTATGTGAAATCAAGAAGGCCAAAACTGGAAATATTCTGTTCTCTGGTCAAGGCAAAAGAAAAATTTATATGTGTTATATCTTGAAGAATTACCTGATGTCATGCTTATATCAATCAATAAGATAAATGGATCGGCATAAAAGGGCTGGACATATCAGCATGAAAACTCTTTAAATCTCCAAACTTGATCTTGTTAGAGGCTTACCAAAACTTATTTTGAGAAAGACAAAATCTGTGAAGCTTGTGCAAAAGGTAAGCAAGTCAAGAGCAGCTTTCATACAAAAGATTTTGTAACAACAAAAAAGAACTCTTGAACTACTTCACAATAGATTTATTCGGCCTGTCAACCCAACAGTCTAGGAGAAGAAATATGAATTTTTGTTTGTTGACATTCTCAAGATTTACATGGGTTCTGTTTTTAAAACAAAAAGATGATGCATTTGAATCATTTAAAACATTTTGTAAAAAGGTGCCGAATGAAAAGGACTCCAGCATCATCTCTGTAAGGAGTGATCATGGAGGAGAATTCATAAATGCCTCATTCAAAAGCTTTTTTTGATGAACTTGGTATATCTCACAATCTTTCATGTGCAAGAACTCCACAACAAAATGGAGTTGTTGAAAGAAAAAATAGAACACTACAAGAAATGGCAAGAACTATTTTAGAAGAATCAAATGTTGAAAGGTATTTTTGGGCAGAAGCCATAAACACTTCTTGCTATATCTTGAATCGTGTATCTATCAGAAAAATCATCAACAAAACTCCATACGAAATCTGGAAAAACAGAAAACCAAACATTTCTTACTTTCATATTTTTGGTTGTTATTGTTACATTCTAAACAACAAAGATCTTATTGGAAAATTTGATGCAAAATCCGATAAAGCAATCTTTCTTGGATACTCAACCGAATTATAAGTTATAGAGTGTTCAATTTAAGACCTAATGTGTTGAAATTAGTAATGCATATATTGTTTTGATGAGTTTGAGACCTACGATATAATAAAAGGATGAGGAAGAAGAACCAAAATGAAACGCGCAGGAAAAAGTCTGCAGAACAGGAATTGATAACATATCTCCGTTTCATTCTCCACCAAAAAGCTGGTAAAACTATTGAAGATCATCCTCAACATCAGATCATTGGAGACACAGGATGGAACCGAAAGAAGATTCATTCAAGATGATGACGACAGCATGGCATGATATCTTCCAATTGAACCAAAAGTCAAGTCAAAGATGCTATTCCTGATCAATTCTTGGGTAAGCATGAAGCAAGAATGACGCGTTGAAGAAAAATGAAGTTTGGAACTCTAGTACCAGATCTCGTTAGATCAACAGTTTATTGGCACTCATGGGTAATTCAGAAACAAGCTTGGAATGAAGAAGGTAAGGTTGTTGAAACAAAGCAAGATTAGTAGCTCAAGGCTACAATCAACAAGAAGGTATAGACTATGATGAAACTTTTGCTCCAGTTGCAAGGTTAGAAGCTATTCGAATACTTCTTGCATATGCATCTCATAAACTCATCAAACTGTTTCAAATGGATGTGAAAAGTGCTTTCTTAAATGGTTTTTTAAACGAATAGGTGTATGTAAAACAGCCCCCAGGTTTTGAAAACCAAGCAAAACCAAATCATGTTTTCAAACTTACCAAAGCACTTTATGGCTTAAAACAAGCACCAACGGCTTGGTATGAACGACTGAGTTCATTTCTGATTGAGAACAATTTTCAAAGAGGAAAAATCGATACTACCTTATTTAAGAAAACAGAGGGAAATGAATTACTCATTGTTCAAGTATATGTGGATGATATCATTTTTGGATCAACAAATGAAAAACTATGTGAAGATTTCTCAAAACTTATGCAAAGTGAATTTGAAATGAGCATGATGGGGGAATTAAGATATTTTCTTGGTTTACAAATCAAACAATACGAAAAAGGCATTTTTGTTTGTCAAGAAAAATATATCAAAGATCTGTTGATCAAATATAAAATGAATGAGTCAAAAATTATGACAACTCCCATGCATCCATCCACTTCCTTAGAAAAAGATGAGAATGGCAAATCTGTTTCTGAAAAAGAATATCGAGGAACGATCGGTTCTCTGTTATATCTAACTGCTAGCAGACCAGATATTGTGTTTGCAGTAGGATTATGTGCTCGATTTCAATCAGCGCCAAAAGAATCCCACTTAACTGCAGTTAAACGCATATTTAGATATCTCGTTGGAACAACTAATCTTGGTCTTTGGTATAGAAAAGGTTCCCATTTTGATATTATAGCATACTGTGATGCTGATTATGCTGGAGACAAAGTTGAAAGAAAACGCACAAGTGGAGCATGTCAGTTCCTAGGTGAAGCATTAATCAGTTGGTCATGTAGAAAACAGAACACCATAGCACTATC
>PGWS01024140.1:0-13212 GCA_002896235.1 Cicer reticulatum | reverse complement strand
TATTAATAAAAGAAAATTAATATTAAACATTAAAAAATAACATAATTAAAAGAAAAAATACGTCAATTTTGAGTAGATGTGCCAGTAGCATTTGGACAATGTTTCTTAGTATGACCAGATACCCGACATAATCCGCACTTTCTTGAGACTCTATCGGTAGTGTCCATTTCTGTTCTAATGCGCTTGGTCTTTGGACGACTTTTCTTGACTTTCCGCATTAGTGGATTGTGACACACCTTAACACCTTCATATTGTGGCCAATATCCTTCGTTTGGTATCGGTTGGAACACTTCACTGTAGACTTTAAGTACTATTTCCACCTTGTACACATCGGATATAAGGCTCCAATAATCATATTTGATGCTAGAACATGCTGCTATCACATGTGAACAAGGCATATGTTTAGCTTGATATTTTCCACAATCGCACCACTTGTTAGAAAGATTTACACTAAAATGACCAATTGGTCGCCCTTCTTTTGGAACTACTGTCTCGTGGACCATGAAAGTATGGTTGCTTCGATCAAAACTATCGACTCTATGACTATTTGATTTACGTATTTCCGATTTCATAAAAGTCATGCATTTTTCTGTGTATATCTGACCAGAAGCTAAAATTGATGCGTGTTGTTTTGCCATGGTTGGAAATAGTGTACCTGTTTTATAATATGTTGATTGGACCAAAGCAGTGATGGGAAGGTTGCGTGGTTCTTTTAATACTGCGTTCATCGACTCCACAAGGTTGGTGGTCATCTGACCCCAACGACTACCTCCATCAAATGCTTGAATCCAATCTTGTCGCAGTATATTGTCTAACCATTTCAAAGCTTCTGGGTTTACGATGCCAATTTCTCTGCGGTAGTATCGATATGTAGACTCATTGATTGAGTAACCTGTGTTGAAACAACAGACAATGCATTATTACACTAATTATAAAACTTCATAATTTAATTTTTAATTAATGATAAGAAGTAAGAATTAAAGTATTACCCATAGAAATAACCTTGTTCTTCAAAGCATTATCCTTAAATTCCCTTGAAAATTTTTGTGAAATATGTCGGACGCAAAACACATGCTTTGACGGAGGATGTTGCCACCCATTATTCAGATTATTGTAAGCACTTTTGATAGATTCGTGTCTATCTGAAATCAAACAAATGTTGGCTTGTGGAGTGACGTGTGATCTCAAATTTCTCAAAAAAAAAACTCCAAGCCTCTTTTGTCTCACCTTCCACAAGAGCATAAGCAATGGGAATGATATTGTCGTTCCCATCCTGTGCAACTGCTACCAATAGAGTTCCCTTATACTTTTCGTATAACCAAGTTCCATCAACTTGTACAATTGGTTTGCAAAATTTAAACGCAGATATGCATGGAACGTAAGCCCAAAATAGTCTATGAAAGATTGTCATCCCATTTATCAAACCATGTTCATTATAAGCTGGGATTGTTTCCATTTTAATAATGGTTCCTGGAGCAAACGTTTGCATAACTAATAACCATCGTGGAAGTTGATTGTAAGACTCTTCCCAATTGCCATAAATTTGTTCGATTGCCTTATTTTTTCCTAACCAGGCCTTTCTATAACTAATTGTGTAGTTATACAGAGCCTGAATCTGAGCAATAATGACCTTCACTTTGATTGAAGGGTCCATCCTCATAACTTGCATTATACTTGCACATATCATGTTAGAATCGAGCTTTGTATGATCTTGTGATAGTGCATAACTTGTGCATGTATGAGGCGCATTCAATTTCCCAATCACCCACAATTCACTTTTTTTTGCGTTTTGAAGCTCTTCATCTAAACACACAATTTGGATGCGAACAAATAATTGTTGAGACAAACTCTCTATTTTAAAGTTTTGATGAAAATAAACAAAGGTTAATTAAGAATGTTAATTATGATTCTAAATGTTATGTTAATTTAACTTGTGTTCTTGAGTGGATTTAATTAAGAGCAAAATCAAGCAAATACAAGAAAAGACAACAACAAGATCATTCTGCATCATAACAGAGAATGATCTTCAGCTTCACCAAATTATCCATCACAGCAAGTTGGTCAATCTTTTCTATCCCTGTGATAAAAAGTCTGCTCTGGAAATCTTTCATGTCTAATAAGTACATGGCAAGGAACAAGTACGAATAATCCAGACCAAAAAAGGATAGTTGATCACAAAGATCAAAGGGTTCAAAGATGGACAAAAGTCATGACGGCTTAAGAACTCCAAAATTCAAATGTCAAGAAAACTTGATCAAACTGGGTATATGACAAGACAAGAACAAAGGAAATACATAATGTTTAAAACAGGAACTCCAGAATGATTATTGAAGCTCAAGAAAGTTCAAACTGATAAAACCAAGAACGTTAATCATTCTCCATTTTTCTGCACATCAACAGCAGCTTTGCATTCTCTCTGTTTCAGTCTGCAATTCGTTTCTAATCTTCTCCAACCTTCTCTAGCTACACTCAAGACTCAAGGCAGATAATGTACCATCCAAGATCAATGAAGAAACGTCAAAGAAAGGACTGAGATGCTTTAAATGCTAAACCATTAAAAGTCAAAAAGCTATTTTCAAAGAAGGATTATTTTTATTCTAAATATAATGGTTCAGTCAAAAAGCATAGTTTCTCCAACAGCTCTTGTACCTTCATTCAAGTACATCTCCAGCCTATAAATAGAAGGCCATTATCTCAGTTCTCAGTAAGAAATTCAAGTGCTAAGTAATCAACAATATACAATCACACTTAAGCTTGAAATTCTGCAAAAACAGAGGCAACATCACTTTCTGCAATTCGCGAAACTGTTACTGCTGCTAACACACATACCAGCTGCGAAATTGTCATTAAATTCTCTGTAAAGAATCTATTCTCAAACAAGAGTTGAGCAATATCAGATTCTGTCAAATTCAATCATTTGTAAAAACTCAAACTATAAGAGTTTCTTTATAGTTTGTTTAAGATTGCTTCCTATCAAGGTTAGATAGGTGTTGTAATTGCTTTCTGGGTGGAAAGTAATTATGAAAGAAATAGATTAAGGTTGATCTATTCTAGGTGTTGTAAGATTAAGAAGGCTCTTCATTTTAAACACTTAGTGGAAAATCTCACAGTGTGAGGACTGGACGTAACCCACGTTGGGTGAACCAGGATAAATCTTTGTGTGGTATTCTCTTTCCTATCTCCTTCTTTATTATACTGCATTAATCATTTAAGATAAAATAGAAACTGATTTTCTGCTAATTTAAGAACGTTCTCTGTTTTATAACATAAACCAAGAACGTTCTCCGTTTTCTGTTTCATAACCAAGATCATTCTTGAGTTATTTTCTTAAGTTTTAACATGAATTTTTAAAAGGCATATTTACAATTCAAACCCCCCCTTTCTTGTAAATCGACATTGTTACTTCAATTGGCATCAGAGCTCGGTCTCTAAAAAGTTCAAAAACACCTAACAAGTGTTAGAGAAAAGATCTAGAAGAATGTCGAAAGCAAAATACATTGTTGAAGGAGGATCCTCAAATCGACCTCCATTCTTTGATGGATCAGACTATTATTTTTGGAAAAACAAAATGCAGTTGTTCTTAAAATCTCAAGACACAGGAATGTGGCGCATCATTACAGATGGAGATTTCACACCAAGGGTTGATCAAGATGACTCGAATTCTGCCTTAAAAAAGGAAGCAGATTGGACAACAGAAGATAAAGCTAAGGTACTTCTAAACTCTAAAGCTCAATTATTCTTATCATGTGCTTTAAGCAGGGAAGAAAGTGAAAGGGTAGATGAATGCACAACTGCAAAAGAAGTTTGGGATACATTGCAAACTCACCATGAAGGAACAAGCCATGTCAAAGAAACAAGGATAGACATTGGTATAAGGAAATTCGAATTGTTCGAAATGCAAGAAGGAGAAACCATTGATGAAATGTACTCAAGATTCACCACAATAGTAAATGAAATGCGCTCTCTTGGCAAAGCCTACACTGTGCAAGAAAGAGTAAGAAAAATCATGAGGTGTCTTCCAATCATTTGGAGACCAATGGTGACAGCTATAAGCCAAGCCAAGAACCTTGAATCACTGCCTCTGGAAGAACTAATTGGAACTCTAAGAGCTCATGAGGTAGTATTGCAAGAAGACAAACCAGTCAAGAAAGGAAAGGCAATAGCACTGAAAGTCTCTCAAGATAAAATCACAGTACCAGTTGAAGAGGAATCATAAGAAAATGAACAAGGAGATGCTGATGAAATCGCGCTTCTCACTAGAAGAATACAAAGAATGATGAGAAGAAGAGATCAAATCAAAAAGGGATTTCAAAACAGAAATCCTAAAACAGAGATTGACAAGAGTCAAGTCACATGCTTTGGATGCAACAAATTGGGACATTACAAAGCAGAATGTCCATCAAACAAAAATCCACCAAAACGATTTCCCTTCAAAAAGAAATCAATGATGGCAACATGGGATGATTAAGAGGAATCAGAAACTGAAGAAGAAGAAGAAGAAGAAGAAGAAGAAGAAGAAGAAGAAGAAGCCAACATATGCTTGATGGCAAAAACAGAGGAAGACGAGGTAATAAATTCTGAACCATGTCATTTATGTCAACAAATGGGAAATGAATTTGATAACTTGCTAAATGACACAAATCTCCTTATTCAAAAATGTAGTTCTCTGAAAGAACAGTTTTATAAAGAGAAAGAAGAGAAGGAAAGAAATCAGGCTGAAAATAATCTGTTAAAAAAAATGATTCAAGAATTGAAAGAAAAAAAAGTTTTTGAAAGTGAAGAATGTCAAGAACATTCTGCGCTACAAACGGAGAACGTTCAACTTAGAAATGAAAACGAACTTCTCAAAACAGATTTACTAAACTTCATTAAAGCCACTGAAACTTTTCATAACATCATGGGATCTCAAATAGGAATTTTTGATAAAGCTGGTCTTGGTTTCAATCAAACCCAAAAAACCAAACTCTATGAAAACTTCTTTGTCCCAGAAAGAAAGGAAGAAAAATGCAAGACTAGATGCTCATATTGTAAAAAACTTGGACATCTAGAATTTGCTTGCTACTTCAGGAAAAGGGATGAAAAAATCGAAAGGAAGAAGCTTTTTAAACATGAGAATCATCCTGTCAAAATTGTATCAAATAAACAGCAAAACGGAGAACGTTCTCCAGTTTGTCTCCCAAACGGAGAAAGTTCAAAATTACAAGTTGAACGTTTCAAAAAATCTTTTAAACCAAAGTTCAACTCTTCTAAATCGTATATTGTTAAACCCATTTCAGAATCAACAACTAACAACACAGCTGTTTCCAAAACGAGAATGATATACCACTTAAAAACTAACTCTCAAGGACCCAAAACAAAGTGGGTACCTAAGACTGAAATGATATCACCTGCAGGTTGGTTTTCAAAATACAAAGAGAAAGCCTTGGTTCTTGGACAGTGGTTGTTCAAGGCACATGACAGGAGATAGAAATTGTTTCATAACCTTCAGCAAGAAGGATGGTGGTTCGGTCACATTTGGAAATGATGATCAAGCTCAAATTAAGGGAAATGGAACAATTGGTAAGACAAACTCTGCTCAAATAAATGATGTTCAATACGTGGAAGGATTGAAACACAATTTATTAAGCATAAGTCAGTTATGCGACAATGGATGCGAAGTCATTTTCAAGCCAAAGGTATGTGAAATCAAGAAGGCCAAAACTGGAAAAATTCTGTTCTCTGGTAAGCGAAAGAAAAATTTATATGTGTTATATCTTGAAGAATTACCTGATGAATCATGCTTTATATCAATCAATTAAGATAAATGGATCTGGCATAAAAGGGCTGGACATATCAGCATGAAAACTATTTCAAAAATCTCCAAACTTGATCTTGTTAGAGGTTTACCAAAACTTAATTTTGAGAAAGACAAAATCTGTGAAGCTTGTGCAAAAGGTAAGCAAGTCAAGAGCAGCTTTCATACAAAAGATTTTGTAACAACAAAAAGAACTCTTGAACTACTTCACATAGATTTATTCGGGCCTGTCAAAACAACAAGTCTAGGAGGAATGAAATATGGTTTTGTTATTGTTGATGATTTCTCAAGATTTACATGGGTTATGTTTTTAAAACAAAAAGATGATGCATTTGAATCATTTAAAACATTTTGTAAAAAGGTGCAGAATGAAAAGGACTCCAGCATCATCTCTGTGAGGAGTGATCATGGAGGAGAATTCATAAATGCCTCATTCAAAAGCTTTTTTGATGAACTTGGTATATCTCACAATCTTTCATGTGCAAGAACTCCACAACAAAATGGAGTTGTTGAAAGAAAAAATAGAACACTACAAGAAATGGCAAGAACTATTTTAGAAGAATCAAATGTTGAAAGGTATTTTTGGGCAGAAGCCATAAACACTTCTTGCTATATCTTGAACCGTGTATCTATCAGAAAAATCATCAACAAAACTCCATACGAAATCTGGAAAAACAGAAAACCAAACATTTCTTACTTTCATATTTTTGGTTGTTATTGTTACATTCTAAACAACAAAGATCTTATTGGAAAATTTGATGCAAAATCCGATAAAGCAATCTTTCTTGGATACTCAACCGAATCTAAAGGTTATAGAGTGTTCAATTTAAGAACTAATGTTGTTGAAATTAGTATGCATATATTGTTTGATGAGGTTTGGACCATAGAGTG
This sequence comes from Cicer reticulatum, assembly GCA_002896235.1. Classification (NCBI taxonomy): domain Eukaryota; kingdom Viridiplantae; phylum Streptophyta; class Magnoliopsida; order Fabales; family Fabaceae; genus Cicer; species Cicer reticulatum. The sequence continues at coordinate 6,527 of PGWS01024140.1, read as the reverse complement.
TAAGTAAAAAGGGTGAGGTAAGAAGAAACTCAAAATGAAACGCCAGCAGGAAACAAGTCTGCAGAAAAACAGAGAATTGAGTAAACAATCTCCGTTTTCATTTCCTCCACCAAAAAGCTGGAAAACTATTGAGAAGATCATTCCTCAAACTCAGATCATTGGAGGAGAACACAGCTGATGGAATCCGAACCAGAAGATCATTCAAGAATGATGATGACAGCATGCAATGATATCTCATATTGAACCAAAGTCAATCCAAAGATGCTATTAGCTGATTCAATCTTGGGTAAACGCCATGAAGAAGAACTACTGCAGTTTAGAAAAATGAAGTTTGGACTCTAGTACCAGATCCATTAGATCAACAGTTATTGGCACTCGATGGGTATCAGAAACAAGCTTGATGAAGAACGCGTAAGGTTGTTATAGAAACAAAGCAAGATTAGTAGCTTCGAAGGCTTACAATCAACAAGAAGGTATAGACTATGATGACCATTGCTCCAGTTGCAAGGTTAGAAGCTTTCGAATACTTCTTGCATATGCATCTCATAAACTCATCAAACTGTTTCAAATGGATGTGAAAAGTGCTTTCTTAAATGGTTTTTTAAACGAACAGGTGTATGTAAAACAGCCCCCAGGTTTTGAAAACCAAGCAAAACCAAATCATGTTTTCAAACTTACCAAAGCACTTTATGGCTTAAAACAAGCACCAAGGGCTTGGTATGAACGACTGAGTTCATTTCTGATTGAGAACAATTTTCAAAGAGGAAAAATCGATACTACCTTATTTAAGAAAACAGAGGGAAATGAATTACTCATTGTTCAAGTATATGTGGATGATATCATTTTTGGATCAACAAATGAAAAACTATGTGAAAATTTCTCAAAACTTATGCAAAGTGAATTTGAAATGAGCATGATGGGGGAATTAAGATATTTTCTTGGTTTACAAATCAAACAATACGAAAAAGGCATTTTTGTTTGTCAAGAAAAATATATCAAAGATCTGTTGATCAAATATAAAATGAATGAGTCAAAAATTATGACAACTCCCATGCATCCATCCACTTCCTTAGAAAAATATGAAAATGGCAAATCTGTTTCTGAAAAAGAATATCGTGGAATGATCGGTTATCTGCTATATCTAACTGCTAGCAGACCAGATATTGTGTTTGCAGTAGGATTATGTGCTCGATTTCAATCAGCGCCAAAAGAATCCCACTTAACTACAGTTAAACGCATATTTAGATATCTCGTTGGAACAACTAGTCTTGGTCTTTGGTATAGAAAAGGTTCCCATTTTGATATTATAGCATACTATGATGCTGATTATGCTGGAGACAAAGTTGAAAGAAAAAGCACAAGTGGAGCATGTCAGTTCCTAGGCGAAGCATTAATCAGTTGGTCGTGCAGAAAACAGAACACCATAGCACTATCCACAACTGAGGCTGAATATGTGTCAGCTGCAAACTGCTGTTCACAAGTTTTGTGGATTAAGAACCAACTTAAAGATTACTCTGTAAGCTATTCCAATATTCCAATTTATTGTGATAATACAAGTGATATAAATTTGTCTAAAAATCCAATTCAGCATTCTAGATCAAAGCATATTGAAATAAAACATCATTTCATTCGTGATCATGTCAATAAGAAAGACGTTGAATTAATCTTCGTTGATACTCAAAATCAACTTGCTGACATTTTCACTAAGCCTCTTGTAGAGGATAGTTTTAATTCAATCAAAGAAAAACTGAGAATCATGAAAAATCCAGAAAATTCTGGTTAAAATCTGCTTCTGCAGAAAACAGAGATCGTTTATCAGTCTCCGTTTCGCGATTCATCATTCTCCGTTCTGGAAAAAGCAACAGTCTGCTTTTCCCTCTCAAAAATCAAAAAAGGCAAATCTTGGCATTTATTACACGTGCCCTTGTGTCTGAAGCTAGAGTGCTGACACATACACTCCCCAATCCCCCAAAATGCTTTTCCCATTTCCCTGAGGTACCACACTAATTGAGGCAGATACTTCATCATTTACTCCACCTTTTTCTCTCCATCTTCCAAGTCAGGAAAAAAACTGTTCTCTATCCCACCTTCTTTTTCCCCACAAAAGCCTGGAAATCATCTTATACTACAATATATATCTTCTAAATCACGTTCACTGTTCATCTTCTTCATCATCTTCCTCCCAAAAAAACAACAATGGCTCGAACCAAACAGTCTGCACGAAAAAATGTCTCTTCCCTGTACACCACCCTCTTCACTCTTCCTCATTACCATCCAGAGAGCATTCTCCCTCTCCAGCCACCTCGCCCTTCAACCACCAGCCACACATCTTCTCGCCTCTCCATCTTCTCACAATAGCCCAAGAAGTTCTAAACCCTCATTCCTTCTGTCTACCTTTCTTCCACCACTATACACCCTCGTCCTACACCAAACTACGCTCAAGTGCCTCCCCATTTCGCACCAGATCACTCCTCCAGGCCGCTCCATGCGTGTCCAGTCTGGTATTGGTAACGTCGAAATCCATGAACCCTAAGCCATTTTATTTCATCATTTCAGACTCTGAGAGTATGACTCTTCTGATTCGTTCCCCCAGTAGCAAAATCACCAACACAAACTGAACCACAAAGAACACGATGCCTACAGTACCACACCTCCACCACAAAAATCCATCAACAACTACTAACCCTTCGACACCCTCAAAGTCGGCCTTCTCTTCTGAACCTTCACACGCAACTCCTCCCCATCAAAAACGGAGATCGTTAAATGACATTGTTTCCCCTTCCACAAACCAAAAAGACACTCTCTCACTAAAACCACCAAACTAAACCCCATTGAAAACCAAAAAACACAATCACTATTGCTCAAATTTTCTTGCTCGAAAAAATCTTCCAAAATCCTCAAAAGAAAGAAACGCTTGCCCCAAACAAAACCTAAAAACCAGTCAGAAACCCACCTCTCCAGAACATTCTCCCGAATGTTCCCCACCACAAGAACGTTCTCTGACTGCTCCTCCCACTAGAATCTTCTCCACGATCAACAATCTCTCCACAAAAGCATCCCAAACGATCTTCCCCTATATCCACATCCTCTGATCTGAACCATCTCCCCCAACTAAGAACCAAAACAGAATGTCCTCCTCCTTGATCTCCCTTGCAAAATCAAAACTCTCAATGAAAAATGGGCTCAACGCCCAGTGGGATAGGAAGAATCTTTGTTTTGATAATCTTGTTGTGGATGAATGCTGTTCGCACCATACGAACGTTCTTGGATGGACTTCATTCTTAAAGATCCTTGAATCCTTTTTTCCAGAAGTCGTCGTGCTTTTTACCTGCAATGTCAAACCTTTGCTGACAAATCTCTTTTTATCTCAAAAATAAAGGAGTGAAATCAGATTGACTCCAGACATTTTTGGCCAACATCCTTCAGCTTCCAACAGAAGGGCCATCTGTCTTTGGTGACAACTGGTATCAGCTATGGGCTCTTAGAAGACAGATGTTTTGGCCGAGCCTGTTTGAAGAAAACTCCACACGTTATTTGGCCACTTATTTAAGCCATCTCCCCAAAAGTTTTCAACCATTATGTGTGTTCAACATACTCTATTCCACAACTGTGGAAGTCATGAGTACATCTCTGATAATGACGCCTGCTCATCTATCATCTGTTAAACTGCAAAGAGATTGAATTTACCTCATGCTTATTCTCCAGCACATGATCTGTGCCAGCCCAAAAAAGATTACAAAAAGAATACTGTGCCTTATGGCATGGTCCTGACTAAATCTTCAGGCATTTTTGGAGTATCTCTTGCATCTGAAAAATCTTTGATAAAAATTTTCCAAGTTTCCACCAAAATTTTATCTCATATGCGCAACACCGCCTCTGCTCCAACACCTACTCCTCCATCATGTCCCATCTCTCTTAAAAGAAGAGATCAGCAGAAGACGACCTTCCAAAATCCTATTTTTTTTCCTCTCCTTCTACTGATCCCAGGAAATCTCAGACAAAACTCCTACACCAGAACGTTCTCCACCTCTCCAGAACGTTCTCCAGAACATATCCCATCACATCCCACTCTTTTTGCTCAAACATCTGACATTGTCTCTTCACATATTCTCTCTATCTCAACCACCTTCACTGCCCTACACATGACTTTAGTACTCTCTTGTCTAATCCTCTTCTGTCTACCATGTCTCCACTGTTGTTTCACCACAGAAAAAAACAGTCCTCCATTTTGGCATAGTCAGTTTTTTGAACTTTCTCGCTACTGCTGACCACTCTACCTCAGCTGTTTGGCCCCCTACCATCTATTTCATCTTCTTTTGCCTCGCTTCCACCTATCTTACCATGCCTATTCCCTCCAACACAGTTGTTGCTACCTCTTCTCAACCCTCCGCTCACCCTTCCCTCCACTTCCACCTTAGCTGCACCTCAAACTCTGATATCATGGCCGCTCTCCAGATCATCATGGCAAGACAAATTCAGCATGATCAAGAGGACTTGCTCTACTCAGAACTTGGATGGCTGATCACCTTGCTCCCAAGCTGGGAATTCCACCTCCGCCTCCTCATCCGGTGCCCCCTCCCTCTCAGATCCCTCCTGCTGGAAATCCTCCTCCTCCGAAGAGATCTTCTCCTCCCTAGCAATCTTAGGTCTATCACTTATGTCTTTTGTATGACAAGGGGGGATAATTAAGTTAGATTTTCATTATTTTGTCACTGTTCTCATTTTTGAATTTCTGTCACTTTTGATGTTCTTTGCCAAAATTAATGTACTTTGTTATCTTTAATGAAACTCTTTCTGATTGCATTCAAATATATTTTCTTTATGCTGAATTAACAAATGAACAAATTGAGGGGGAGCTGTTACAGCTCTCTATATTAGAATCAAATTAAAATCTAATTACATGTTTGTGTCATTCAAAAAAGGGGGAGATTGTTGAGACAAACTCTCTATTTTAAAGTTTTGATGAAAATAAACGAAGGTTAATTAAGAATGTAATTTATGATCTTAAATGTTATGTAATTTTACTTGTGTTCTTGAGTGGATTAATTAAGAGCAGAATCAAGCAAATACCAAGAAAAGACAACAACAAGATCATTCTGCATCATAACAGAGAATTGATCTTCAGATTCACCAATTATCCATCACAGCAAGTTTGTCAAATCTTTTCTATCATTTGTGATAAAAAGTCTGCTCTGGAAAATCCTTCTATCTAATAAGTACATGGCAAGGAACAAGTAGAAATAATCCAGACTAAAAAAGGATAGTTGATCACAAAGATCAAAGGGTTCAAAGATGGACAAAAGTCATGACGGCTTAAGAATATCAAATTCCAAATGTCTCAAGAAAACTTGATCAAACTGGGTATATGACAAGACAAGAACAAAACTGGGTATATTGACAAGACAAGAACAAAGGAAATTTACAGAACGTAAAACGGGACTCCAGAATGATTATTGAGCTCAAGAAAGTTCAAACTTGATAAAACCAAGACGTTAATTTCATTCTCCGTTTCTGGCACATCAACAGCAGCTTTGCATTCTCTCTGTTTCAGTCTGCAATTCGTTTCTAATCTTCTCCAACCTTCTCTAGCTACACTCAAGACTCAAGACAGATAATGTACCATCCAAGATCAATGAAGAAACGTCAAAGAAAGGACATAAATGCTTTAAATGCTAAACCATTAAAAGTCAAAAAGCTATTTCAAAGAAGTATTATTTTTATTCTAAAATAATGTTTTAGTCAAAAAAGCATGGCCTCTCCAACAGCTATTTCGTACTTATCCAGTGCATTCTCAGCTTATAAATAGAGGGATTCAATCTAGTATGAAGGCAAGAAATTCAAGTGCTAAGTAATCAACAATATACAATCACACTTAAGCTTGAAATTCTGCAAAACAGAGGCAACATCATTTTCTGCAATTCGCAAACAGCCACTGCTGCACATTCACATATCAGCTACGAAATTGTCATTAGATACTCTGTAAAGAATCTATTCTCAAACAAGAGTTGAGCAATATCAGATTCTGTCAAATTCAATCATTTGTAAAAACTCAAACTATAAGAGTTTCTTTATAGTTTGTTTAAGATTGCTTCCTATCAAGGTTAGATAGGTGTTGTAATTGCTTTCTGGGTGGAAAGTAATTAAGAAAGAAATAGATCAAGGTCGATCTATTCTAGGTGTTGTAAGATTAAGGAGGCTCTTCATTTTAAACACTTAGTGGAGAATCTCACAGTGTGAGGACTGGACATAACCCACGTTGGGTGAACTAGGATAAACCTTTGTGTGGTATTCTCTTCCCAATCTCCTTCTTTATTATACTGCATTAATCATTTAAGATAAAATAGAAACTGATTTTCTGCTAATTTAAGAACGTTCTCTGTTTTATAACATAAACCAAGAACGTTCTCCGTTTTCTGTTTCATAACCAAGATCATTCTTGAGTTATTTTCTTAAGTTTTAACAGGAATTTTTAAAAGGCATATTTACAATTCAAACCCCCTTTCTTGTAAATCGACATTGTTACTTCA
>PGWS01024139.1:0-13114 GCA_002896235.1 Cicer reticulatum | reverse complement strand
ATGTCTCCCTGTAACTCAGATACGACAATCCACATCGATTTCCAATGACTGATTTCTCTGTACATCAGTTACTTAATCAATATCGATTTGGCAATCGACTGATTTCTTTCTTGTAACTCAGTTATTTAGAGTACAACGATGTCCAATCGATATTAGTATGCGCTGATAAAGTATAAAGCTGATTCCATTATGCGAATCGATTATCCAATCGATTCCGTTAATCACAGAACAACATGTCTGTGATAAAACATTTTAGTAATCGATTTGCTATCGATTTTGCTCAGTGAAAGTTTGTTATGTGAATTAAAAAAAAATCGATTAACCAAGTACTTATAGAATCGTAACTTAAGAAGTAATATCAATGATTGTTCAATCGATTTCCTTTGATATAGAACACAGGTCTGATATCAGCTTTAAAGTATCGATTTCCCATCGATTGACTTAGTTAAAACTTGGTTCTATAACTCAGAAAATCGATTGCCCAGTTGATTTCCCAATTGATTGATTAACATACTATTTTATGATTCAGTTTAATTTGGCAAATATTAGATGTGTGAAATCATAATATGAATCTAACTTATAAACACTATTAACACTAGACACATTTACACATAATCTTAAAGCTTGTATGATCCAATCAATCTTTGCTTGATTGCTTGAGATCCAATTTTTGTCCAAGTGTAGTGTTTGATTCTTTTCCTGAAATATATCTCAACTCAAACTATTAGATTAATGAGATAATGCATATACATTGTATGTTTGGAGTTACATCAAAATCACAGAGGCATATATCTTACAATACCTTCTTTCTCAATCCCAAGTACTTTGCCAACATTCTTGAACATGCTTGTCTTTCTAATCCTATTGCAACAAATACTTCTTTTTAGTTGATGTGAAATATGCTCCCTTGGTGGTGTTCATTTACTAGTATTCCATTTTGTATTGTACTTTACTTGACCTCTTGGTGTATCTTACAATTACCAGACCTGATATTTCTTATGATGTTCATGTTGTTAGTCATTTGTTGTCTCTCCCACTACAATACAATGGATAATTGTTCTTCGTATTCTTTGAGGAACTCAATTTCAGAGCATTTCTCTTTCCATCATTGTCATCATTGTAGTTACGTGCTATTTAGATGTTGATGGCTGGATGACACCACGATTATAGTCCACACTGATTTTATATCATTTCTTGAGGATTCTCTTATTTATGGAGAGTAAGAAACTACACATGTTTCTCGCTCGTCTACAGAGCTTGGGTATCGTGCTATGACATCCACTACTGCTGAATATTTGGTTGTGTTTGACATTTGCTCTGATATGGGTATCTCTCTTTCTGAGTCAACTTCACATAACAGAGTGCTATTCAAATTTGCTCAAACTCAGTTTGGCCATAACGCACAGCACATTTGAGATTGATTGTCACTCTCGTCATCTTCTTCACCATGAACATTACTCTTAATGTTTATTGCATTTTCCTTACATGTTGTTGATCTTTGTCACAAAGATGCAATCCATTAAATATTTTTGTGTTTGGGTTGACAAACTCTCGATACTCATGTATGCTCATTGAGTTGAGGGAATTGTCAGGTATTTTAGGATATTTTCTATTATATTTTTTATATACTTAATTGTAACTCTATACCATTGGCTTTTGTTCATTTGTGTTATGAAATCCTAGTGAGGTCCTTTCTCTTCTTCTCTCTTTTATGTTTATGTGTCTTTTCATTGTTAACAGAGTAACTAGCACTCTAGACCTAAAAAGACACTCCTTTCATAACTTTCAACATGCACAATCGTCCAACAAGAGATACACCACCCTTTTGTTCTCACTAAAAATTCCAAAAATACGAAAGACTTGAAACATAAAAATTGTATTGAATATTGATTATGATCTTGCATGAATGAATGATGTTAAATAGATATGAAAGTATTTTGCAAAATAATGATGGAAAGTATCAATATTTAAACATGAGTTAGTTAGAAAATGTACAATGTGTAACAGCCCGTTTATTTTAACATCAGCGCGAGTGTATTTTTTTTTTCAAAGACAAATTCATAAAAACAAAGAACATAAAGAATGAATATTTTGGATAAAAATTTAGTCGTAACACAACGACAAAAGTCAACAACATTTACATACCAGCGGAAATAGTTTGAAATAAATATCCCAAGGTATTTAAACAACAAAATAAAAGCACCGGGGCTATGAGACCTATCAGAGCTTAGTTGATGTACCCTTGGGGTATTTTTGGCAAACACTCATATACAATAGCATGCCCAACAATTAAACTCCCGCGGATCACATCAAAGAGTGTACATGGAACCATCAAATAATATGTCAAGCTGCCAATATTGTATAGTACAGTCTTCCAATTAAATAAACATCACCAAATAAGAAGACATCTAGTCCCTATACGTAACCTAATCAAATCATTCTACAATTAAAAACTATACATCCGCGGTGATCTTACGCGCCCCGAAAAATTCCTCCTTTGACACAGCTCATGTCAGGTGTGTCCACTACGTCTCATCCACAGGGTACTAACGGTGGAAAGATTCATGGTTCTCATCCTGAGGGCAAAGCCCAGATTTCCACAGTAGTTGTAAAGGTCACCAACCGAAATTAACAATTAACACATAACATTTAAGTTTTAAATGCACAAAATATCCTTCCAACTTAGCATGCCACTTAAAAGGGTTTCCATATGCCAAACATGCATAAACAAAGTTGAAAAATGAAGTTTAAAAACAAAAACTTACTCTGTCATATTTCGAATACAACATCTCTTGTATTCAAATACAAGGATGTTTCAGAAGTCAGCAGCAAAAACAACATGTTTGTATTCGAATACAGCCTTCTGTATTCGACTACACATAAAGTGTTAGCAAAAATAGGATGTCTGTATTCGAATACAGCCTTGTGTATTCGAATACACATCAGAAAACTGCAAAAAACAACAATATTCAGCTTTTAAAAGGGTTTCTGAAATCATTTCAACATTTACACACAAATCGAAACAATCACACTTAACAATTATAGCACAATCACACATGACAACTTGAGTTTCGAAAGGTTTTACAATCAATCACACTTTCAAACAAATCCAAAACATTCACACTTAGCATTATAGCACAATCACCATGAGAACTCGAGTTTCGAAAAGGTTTGCAATCAATCACACTTACACACAAATCCAAAACCTTCACACTTAAACAATTATAGCACAACCACAACACCAGTTGAGTCAAAACACTCATCATAATCTTGAATCAAATGTGACTCGCGTGCAAGCACCCTAATGCAATGCATATATGCCAAAATGCATGGGCTCGGAATTCCAAACCAAAACCCTCATCGAAGGGCCGTAAATCATAATTGTACCGCTTATCACAGGCTGAAGTACTAAATTACCGAGGTGCTACCTATCACGGGTCAGCACGATACTAAAAACGTAAATCATAATGTACTCCCTATCACATGCCGAAGTACTATTTACCGAGGTGCGCCTATCACGGGTCAACACGATTACCAAAAATGTGTAGTCTATCACAGACCTTACACGACGCGACAATCCCGCAAGGATAAGACGAACCAACAAATCACATGGAATCATCTCGTGGCCCATCCGATCACCACTATCACTCATGGCCCGTCCGGTCGCCATGTACTATGAAATGCATGAGCATACTCTGACTCTATCCACGACAATTATTAAGTAAATGCAGATATTAAAAGATTCCCCATTTTTAATACTCATTTAACTCTAACGATTTCACGACAATCATTAAGTAAACGCAGATATTAAAAAGATTCCCCATTTTTAATACTCATTTACTCTAATGATTTTTAAATTCCACACAAAGCATACTCAAAATATTCTCAAATTCAATCCACAATTCGCACCAAATCACATCAATTCATTTTTCCACAAAATCCACACAAACACATCTCAAAATTTATAATCTTAGTTATGAGCACGTCAAACAACACAATAACACAATAATCATCACAACCCACCACTCAACACATCAAATTTCATTTCCTCAAAAACCACCCATAAATGAGTTAAATTCATTTCCACAAAATTCCACAAAAACACTCATCAATATCACCAAAACCCCAACTCTAAAATTTCACCCATAAAAGCATTAAATTCATTTTCCCCCAATCTATACTTCAACCCTAACAAATTTCTTTTCCACTCAACCACATATTAAGTCCCTAAATGCAAACTAAAAGTTTGGAAGGAACCCTTACCTTAACGATAGCTTAACGAGGGATTACGGTACCGCGATTAATTCTGGTAAAACTTCGTTCGCGTCGTCGCTTCCAAAGTTGACTCACTGCACCTCCGTAGCGTGGAGGTGAGCAACTTTCCCTTCTATCACTTCTTGAAATGAAGCTTAGCTCTAGGAGAAAAGTGAAGGTTTGTGTTTGAAGGTTTTGAAAAAACCAACACCGTTTTTCTCCGTTTTGAATCAAAGGAGAAGAATGAAGCTAAGAAATCCTTGCTTTCTCACTCACCCAGCCTTGGTTCCTTTTTCTGAAGCAAAAGGAAGCAACAAAAATTAAGAAATGGAGAAGGAAGAAAGATGGGGTTCGCGAGGCAGGAGAGGAATTGATTTTCTTTCTGTTTTCCTTCTCTTCCTTTTCCTTCCTTTCTATTTCCTTCTTTTCTATTTCCTTTTCATTATATATATATAATATATATATATATTAATATAATATATATAATATCTAAAAATATCTAGATATTTATCAAATATTACCATTTCACCCATAACTTTTCAAACCATTTGATAAAAATATCTACTCTTCATAATCGCAACTCAATTGACAAATACAATTTTCAGCAACCCGAGATATTTTTAACCAAACTGTCCCAGAATTAATCTCTTCGTAACATAAATAAATTATTCTTCTTAACAAAAGATTCACCCGTACTTAATCTAATTTATTTATCGACGAATAATTTAGTCGAGGCATCAAAAGATATTTTTGGGCACTAACTTAACAAATATTAATAACTTGGCTAAAAAGCCTTAGAGTTTCAATACCAAAATACATAAATTAGAATTTAAAACTATGGTCTTACACAATGCATTCTAACACAAAATATTTGTATTGTACTATCAAAAATTGATTCTACAATTCGCGTGTGAATCGATTTACAATCTTGTGAATTGATTCATAAGGTTCTTGAAAGTCTAGGATTTCATCAGTCTACACATTTGTTTGCAACAAACATCTAGGAATGGTTCAAGAATTTTTATAACTCTAATTACAAAGATATGAGTCGATTCATCAAGTTAAAATATACTTTAAAAATATTTTTTAATGTATTATATGATGTTCTAGCATGTTTCTATCATACAGCCACTAATGCAAAAAAGACATTTCACATTGGGTAACAAATCGATGTGTTTGCTACCATTGAAGTATTTAAGAACATTTCACAACTGATACTTAATCGATGTTATATATTGTTTTTCACATCGAGTAGATGTCCAACAGATGCCATATCTCATTCATTTTCATATCATTTTTTAAGATTTTTCACATCAATAATATGACACACCAATGTGAAATCCTATATAGAATTTTTTATTTTATTTTATATTTTGTTTCTTTATGTTTTTTGAATTTTAACCTTACAAATTAATATAAAAAACAAATGTTCCAACCAGTCACAAAAGATTACCAATAAAAAATATAAATGACCAATGAATAAAACTCAACAATACAAAATTCAATACTAAGAAAATAAATATTAAGATATTAAAATGGCTAGTACGATTATTCATAACTTAATACTATAAACATTATAAAATAATAAACTAACAATCCAACTAAAAACTCAAATTTCAATAAATAATAAATTGTACCAAGCTATTGTCTCTCAAAATGGAAACAACTATCATTGCCACTAACGGAGCATGTGTAGCCGTTATCTACCACCATTGGCTTTAATTGCATGTCAACACAAAATTTTAAAAATACTATACTAAGAATTACTAACACTATAAGACTCAAAAACATTAGTTGTCCACTTTAGTTGGACGTCACTATAAACTCTTCATCTATTAATTGTGGAATCATTAAAAATCTACAATTTGAACAAATATAATAAGTTATTAATGAAATAATATATAGTTCACTAAAAAGTAAGTTCTACATTTTAGTGTTGTAATACATATATCACTAAGTCAAAACATAAAGTATAAATTTACCTTGAAACAACTTTCATTTGTGAGTATACTTTTTTGTGTAACAAATGAATACTACAATATTCTCCTGAGAACATTTTATTATCAATTGCCAATGATGTCTGCATACATTAATGAAAGAACAATTAGCAAGGAGAATATCATCAATTTTAACACCGCTGACAACCATATAATTTTTGCAGCACGGATACAAAGATACAAAGGTTTTTCTTTATTACTTCATAAACCTTAATACATATGCGCTCTCTTGAAATAATCTGTCCAGTTTGTTTAAATTATCATGGGTCAGAATTTGTTCTGTTTGGTTAAGTTGGATTTAAAAATGTGTAATAGAACTTGGTAAGAATTAACTTAAATATACAAATTTAATTGCTTCTTCAGCCTCCATATTGCTTGATTTCTCATTGCAAACCTTCCATTGTATATATGCTTCTAAATTTGATTTGTCTCTACGATATGTGTTTTGAGACCTATAGATTGCCCTATTGTAGATTGCTTTATAATAGTTCATCATTTCTTATGTTAGAAATTAGAATTTATAGGCTTAAATGTTTTAGCTGACAACTTAATTAGATTGACGCCATGTCATCATTTCTTATTTCCAATAACTTTAAAAATTACCTTTATTTATTTTGTTAAGTTCCAAAAATGATTTGTTATTTAAAAATTACAAATTAGTATTTAAAAGTAATAAAGTGTAAACTTGTAAAAATTAAAGAATTGAATAAATAAAAATTAAGAATTGAGTAAATAAAAATTAAAGAAAAAAAGTTAGAAACGAGAAGTCTCCTCCTTCATCTCTCGTTCCAGAATTTTATCTGTATTTTCGCACCACCAGTAACAGAGCTAAGGATTTCGGCGGCAACATCATTAGGCTATTCGTGGCGTATTTAATTTCTATGGTAATTTGGGCAATGTTAGCTCTTAGCAACCTTTTTGTGCATATCTAGTGGATCGACTATCATAATTCAAGTGGAGCTTCTTCATTGTTGCTCATATTCACGATTTTTCTTCTTCTTTCATATGTATAATATTAATTAATTAAGGTTATTAATAATTAATTACTAATCTTAATAAATCAGTTTAGGAACTTCAGAAAAATAAATAAAATGTAATTTTTAAGTTATTGAATAAGAAAGCATGATATAGTGTCCATATATGCAATCTAAGTAAGTCCATGTTAGGCTCTACCTAAAATATTGCTACATCAAAATTTTGGTCAAAATTAGAAGATTGACTAAATGTATGTAATTTGATAAATAAGAAGATTAAAATTGTGAAATTAAAAATCGAGAGAACAAAATTTTATGTTGAATAAAATAAGGAGAACAAAAGTAGATTTAAGCTTAATTTATATTAGTGAAAAAATAAGATTAATGACAGAAAGAATAAGGAATATTGGAGAAGAGCATCTCAAACTGACCTTTTTAATGTTGGATTATAGAGAATATTGGCTACATGAGTGCTACATGAGGGCTACATGAGTTACTAGTGTACAATACTACCATGTAGTGATTCATGCTTTTACTATTTAAATATAAGTTTCGTTTAATATATTCTAAATTGATTTGTGTTTATCTAAGACGCATAAATGTTCATTTATTATTAAATGTATATTGAGTTTATTCTAATTAATCTCCAATATTTTTTGTCTTTCCTATTTTTAGAGCAAATATTTTCAAATCCATGGATAAGTCGTGAATGACGATTCAATATATGGTAAAAATAATGTTTCCTTGCGATTTATGAGGTTTATAGAGACGACGTTCAAGGGGTAAGGTGCTTGACCACTTAACGTGTAAAAGATTTTTTGAAGGATGCACTTTGGAAATATCACGGGGAGTCGAAAAGAATGCAACCTAACAATATTACTAGTACAAAATGATTCAATCCTACACTAGACTCTATGGTTAATGAAGATCCAATTTGAAACATGGTAAAAAAAACTGTTGGAGTTGATAGACAATGCGATCATGAAAGAATTGCCATAATGTAGGAGAAACACAAAATGTAGCTCAAGAAGGTCACAGAGGTGCATATTTTGATGAATTAGCAATGGGTGGAGAACAACCTTTGTATGAAGGTTGACAAAGTACTATAATCTTGCTTTTATAGTGAAATGGTATTATATCAAATGCTAATATGGAATGACTGACAAAGCATGACAATGGAGGCTATGACAATGATCTTAGAACTACTACAAATGCATTTCAACATGCCAAAATTCCAAGTTTGTTTTTATGAGGAAAAGAAAACTATATCTAAACTTGGTTTGGATTGTGAAAAGATACATGTATGTCCAAATCATTGTAGTTGTATTGGGGGTAAAGATGAAAATATGGCAAACATACAAAGTATGTAACAAGTCTAGGTGGAAAAAAGGTTGTGTGATTGAGACATCCAATGCTAGAGATACTAAGAATAAAGTGTCTGTAAAAGTTCTTTGATACTTTCCACTAAAATCGCGCTTGGAAAGATTGTTCTTTTCTTCGAAGACCACCGAGGATATGAGATGACATGTTGTGGATGATGATGATGATGAAGCATCTAGAGATTCTGAAGCTTGGAAGAGGTTTGACTCGACAAATATCTCACTCACATTAGATCCAAGAAATGTTCGCATTGGATTAACTATGAAAGTTTAATCCATTAGATAGTTTAAGTACAAGCTACAACATTGGCCAAATTATTCTCATAACCTTACAACACCCCTCATGGATGTGCATGAAGTCTACCTCTTTTAACCCTTCAACATATTTATTGGGGGAGAAATGCCAGGAAAAATATAGATGTTGCATGCAACCTTAATCAAAGAGTTGAAAGAGTTATGGTATTATGGTATAGATTCTTATGATGCTTCACTCGAGAGATATTCAAAATTGCATGCAATTTTGATATGAATGATTAGTGACTTTTCCTAATTTTGTATTTGCTTTCTGGATGGAACACTATATACATGGTTAGCTTGTCCATCTTGTAATTTTGAAGCTATACCTTGTCGCATTCCCCACATTAAGAAAGCAATGTTTAATAGTCATCGTCGATTTCTTGATCGAAGATATGATTTAGATTAAATAAATGAAATGCACTGTTTCATTTTTAAAAGGAATAAAAATAAAATAAAAACTAAAAACCATATTTCTTCTAATTCATTCTCCAATCCCATGTGAAACCTACAACAACAAAAAAATTCACTCTCAACCATATCGTCCTCTATTTTCGTTCTCGTTCCCCATCCACCTTATATCTTGTCTTTGTTTTTTTCCTTTTTCCTACGCCGTCATCCTCCATCTTCATTCTCCATCATCATTTTTGACATTATTCTTAACCTCACCTGTGTTTCCGCGCTCAGCATCGTTGTGAAAGGTACAAGAAGCATATTGAAAGAAAGAAAAAAGTTATGAAGTCTAACTCCTTGCACTAACGGTACTGTGTTCCATTCAGATCTGCAAGGTTGCCTTTGTATCCATTTGTAGAAGCAGTTATTGTTCTAGAAGAAGGATGTTATGGGCATGGATCGGTAAGTGCTCCCGGTGCTGTTCTAAGAGATAAGAGGGAAGCAATTGTACACTCCCTGATTAAGGTTTACAACCCTTACA
This sequence comes from Cicer reticulatum, assembly GCA_002896235.1. NCBI lineage: Eukaryota > Viridiplantae > Streptophyta > Magnoliopsida > Fabales > Fabaceae > Cicer > Cicer reticulatum. Next base: position 3,282 of record PGWS01024139.1, on the reverse strand, counting down.
TTAAAAAGACTAACATAGAATTATTCCGCAGATATAATTGCACTTATTTATCCTGAGATTGACAATTGAAGTCCTACCTGCTACTCTGAGAGTTGTTGGAGAGCAGACAAAGCCGATTCTCCATAGAGTGAGTTGACGACGATCAACGTCATATATTTTATAATGCTATAATTATTATTTTTCATGTTTTCTATAATTAAAGTAATTATATGAAAAATTTTGGGAAACACAACCTTTGAAATTTATCTCAATTTCGATCTATTATTTAATTTAATAACGTCTTTGTTTATATAATAACCTGTATATTAGTTTGATTTCACGATATGAATTAAGTATTTCAATATTGAATTGTATTATACGATTGGAATATGTTTTCCATAGAATTTACGATGAATTGATTTTTAAATATGTGTTCTGCAAATCGTTGTGTTAATTATTAGATCGTAGCAACTGCGTTAGGCTGACTCTAAGTTACTCGTTATTTGATTAGGGAGATATCTTCCAGTTAGATGGAGCCTCCCCTATGAAAAAATGTCATATCGTAGAGAAGAGGGCTATCAACGAGATAGTAAGCATCCCTTGATTGATATGTGATTATGCGTTGCGGGATTGGAGAAGAGAGGGCTATCCGTATAGATGGAGCCACCCCTAAGGGAAAGGCACCTTAGGAGGAAAAGCTATCAATGAGAATAAGCGATCTGTTGGTTCTAACAATTTGTGTGTTACTTGTTTAGATTCATTTATGATGATTTAAGAGATTGTTCAATTTATTTAGCTTCGTTATCAACTGGATTTAATATTTCTGTTGGACCGGTTATTATAAGTTAATGACTATATATGTGTATATATTAAAATTTAGAATTTTCTAGATTTTTAACGTAATATTGTTAAGCATAATTGACCACTCCGATTGTAAAGCAGTATATCGATGCTTGTGTGTTTCCTCTATTGATGGGGTTGTTGTCTCTTCACTAAGTCTTTGTGACTTACCCCTTTATGTGTTTATTTATCTGATTCGCATCCACCGAGTAGAAATCTGTTATTAGATTCAAGTCTCAACACATATATTCTTTTTGGTAGGCATCTTTGATCGATGACCATTTTTTTGAAATGTCTGATGAGTCTGATGTAAATTGCAGCTATTTGACGAACTGAGAAGTCTATTTTTTTTTTGGAAAGTGTATTAAGCAAATTTAGGTATGTTATTTGAATTATGACTGAATTGCAAGTCAAACAGGGATTCAATAAATAGGGAAATATTGAATTATACAGAGGATACTCTGTCGGAAATTAGAGGAAAAAATATATATATATAGTTTTAATGGAGAAAACGATTTAGTTGTTTAATTGTTAAGTTAGTTGTTAGGATTTCCAGGCTAGGAGTATAGCTTGTGCACCGGTCCACAACATTTAATTTTTGGTCGTGACAAAGTTGGGTATCAGAGCTCGGTCATAGGTCCTAATAGCTTGCAAACATAGGGTGATAATAGATTCTTGTTAGGAAATTGTGTACCGAGCACACTTACTTGCAAAGGCAAATTAGCACTCTATGAGAATCTCATATGTTGTCTGAATCTGTGTTTAATTTCATCATCACTACCTCTCCACAATTTCTTGTCTTCTTATTCATTTTTTGATCAATGTTCTTTGAATAGGTGAGATGCCACCAAAGACTAGAAATCCTACTATGAGGGAAATTGTTGATGAGTCAAATGCCAAGCTAAGGCGCTCGTCAACGAAGGTCGTGTTTAAGTGCGTGCTCGACAATAGGCGGTAGGGATAATGTTGGCGGACATGGTTTGAATGCTAATGTTGAGGTACCTAGGATTAGGCGTATAAATCCTACCATTGAAGAGTTTGCTGCTGGTCTGTAGGGATTACAACAGGTTGTGCAACAAATTGTTGGGGTTGTCGTCAGACAACAACATGAGGGTGATCAAAGGCATGAAAATGTCAATGGTCAGTAAGAAGTTAGACAAGTTGAACATCAGATGACTGCTGCAACAAGGGGTATTAAGGTTACTTTACCATACTTCACGAAGCTTAAACCCCCTACTTTTTCTGGGTCTAGTGCAACTAAGGATCCACAACAATTCATTGATAGTCTAGAGTGGCTTTGGAGAGCATTAGGTTGTTCTGGGGTAAGAGCAGTAAAATTGACATCATTTTAGCTAATAGGCGTGGCACGTGATTGGTTTGATATAGTGTCACGTGGTAGACAAGTTGGGTCACCACCGTTAGCATGGAGAGAGTTCTCTCAGTTGTTTATGGCTCGTTTTCTTTCGGAGAGTGTTAGAGATGGATTAGCTCATGAGTTTGAGCGATTGGCGCAAACGGAGGGTATGACAGTTTCAGAGTATAGTGCTCGTTTTACACAACTCTCTAGACATGCTCCTTATCCTATCACTGAGGAGATGCGTGTTAAGAGGTTCATCAGAGGATTGAAGGATTACTTATTTAGATATGTGGTTGGGTCTAATTGTTCTACTTTTAATGAGGTGTTGAGTTTGGCCCTTCAGATCGAGCAACGACAGAAGGAAAAAGGAGGCAATAGACAAGATTCACGGAAGAAACAAAGGGTTGGAGGATCTTATAGTAACTATTCGAATCGCGCTGGTGGATCTATGTTTGGTTATGAGGGGCAACAAAAACTCATGTCTCAAAGAGGTGGTCATAGTGGGCAGTCTTCTGGGACAGTGCAGAGTCGTAGATCAGATTCTGGAGCAGCAACACAATCCGTTTTCCCTCAGAGATATTCTGGTGTTTCAGCTACATGATGTTCTATTTGTGGTAGGTTTCATTGGGAATTGCTCCAGAGATGGTAATGCTAAGGTGATGCTATCAATGTGGAAAGTAGGTCACATCGGAGGATTGTCCATGTAGCCACGAACACACCATCCTCTATTAATGCATCAGCACCAACAGCTTTGGCATCTTCTCAGGCTCATTGCTGCACTGTGCGATACAAAGTGGAAATTCTTATGTTAGAGGTTCCGGAACATCTCAGCAGGGAGGTAGAGGATTTGTGGTACCGCATGGTCAGTACCAGTAGTAAGAGATCATGCTCGAGTGTTTGCTTTGACTCTTTCAGGATGCTCAGACATCCAACATGCAGTAGTTACAGGGTATACTTTATATTTGTTCTAGAGATGCTCATGTTTGTTGATCTTGGAGTTACATCATTCTTTGTATCCTCGTGGTTTGCTACTCGACTTGGTAAATGTTCATCTTCTTTAAAAGAGCCTTTAGTTGTAGTTACACCTGTTGGAGAAAATTTGCTTG
>PGWS01024137.1:0-11744 GCA_002896235.1 Cicer reticulatum | reverse complement strand
ATTAAGAGATTCCCCATTCTTAATATACTTTTGACTTAAACGATTTTCACACAAAACATTCAGTAAACGAGTCATTAAGAGATTCCCCATTCTTAATACTCATTTACCGAAACGATTTTCAAAAACGATAGTTAAGTAACCGAGACATTAAGAGATTCCCCATTCTCAACGCCCAGTTAACTTAAACATTTTCCTCAAATGCACATTAAGTAAATCGAGATATTAAAAGATTCCCCATTTTTAATACTCGTTTAACTCTAATGGTTTTCAAATTCCACGGAAACAAACTCAACATACTCTCACATACAAACCATAATTCAAAACAACCACACCAATTAACAAACATCAAGTATGGACACGCCAAATACAACGAACACAAATCAACTCAACAGAACACCCAGATACATCAAATTTTATTTACTCATAATCATACCAATGACTTCAAATTCAATTTACCAACAAAACACTCATCAATATAAACAAAAACCTAACCTCTAAGGTTTTACCCATAACGCATTAGTGTCGCTTTTCCCCCAATCGATACATTAAACCCTAACAAATTCTTTCCCACACAACCACAGACCCCTATAAGGCCCTAGATGCAAACTAAAAGTTTGGAAGGAGCCCTTACCTAACGTTTAGCTTTAACGCGCGTTTCCGGTACCGCGGTAATTCAGTAAAATCTCCGCTCGCAACGCCGCTTCCAATTAGTTCACTAGGCACGTAGCAATGGTGGTGTTGAGCAACTTTCCCTTCTATCTCTCAGAAATGAGGTTGGATCTAGAAGAAACGGAGGGGTTTGTGTTTGGATCTTCAAAAACCGTTTTTCTTCTTTTCGAATCAAAGAGGAGAGTGGAAGTTGCGAAAACCTTGATCTAAACTCTCACCCAACCTGGTTACTAGTTTTGAAGGAAAGGAAAGCGACGAAAATGAAAATAGGAGAAAGGAGGGAATTTGGTTCAGGTCACAGAGGAAGAAGATGGAAAATTCCAATTTCCTTCCTTTCTTTTTCTTTCCTTTGTTTTTCCTTTCCTCCTTTTCCCTTCTTTCCTTTATATACTCTTTCTTTTCCTTTTTCCTTCCTTCTAATTTTCTTTCTTTTTCCTCTAAACAACCATATATAGATAATAAATATAACTTAACAAATATATCGAAATATCTAGATATTTGTTAAATTACGTTCACCCGAAACGCATTAAATTCGTAAGGGGTCACGTAATTAATTTAATTATTTATCCGACGAGAAATTTTAATTGGCATCAAAATATCTTTTTGATTATAAAACTCCAAAATATTATTTAACTTTGGCTTAAAAGCCTCTGAGCCAAAATCCAAAATACACAAAAATACATAAATGGTACTTTAAAATTATGGGTCTTACATACTACGTATTGAGATTCGTGAAGGAGATTGTTGAGAAGAAGAAAACTATTATCCCAAAAATGGTACGGTATTTTCATTATATGATTTTCATATATAATTTCTTATATCTTTTCCTTCCTTTCTATTTCTTTCTTTCTATTCCTTCCTTCCTTTTTATATCCCTCTTTCTTTCTCCCAACAAATATATACATAAAGATATTTATAATATTTTTAAATACTTTTAACAAATATCTCAAAAATATCTAGATATTTGTTAAATTACCCATTTCACCCATAACGCATTAAATTCTTAGTAAAGATTCACCGCAAGCTAATTTAATTTATTCATCGACGAGTAAATTCTTAATCGGCATCAAATATCTTTTTTGGTCATATAAACTCCAAAATATTAATAACTTTGGCTAAAAAGCCTCCGAAGTTCAATACCAAAATACACTAAATAACATAAAGTATACTTTAAAATTATGGGTCTACATTACTACCCCCCTAAAATTAGTTTCGTCCTCGAAACTTTAAAGTCGTAGCAATCCACACTAGGTTCGTACTCAAATTCAACACGCTAGTCACAACTGTTTCACCCGGCCTTCTTCGAAAAAAGTGTTGTCTACCCCTTTTCATAGGGTGTTTAATAACTTCACACACATCCATAGTCGGTAAGGCTTGTCCGTTCCATACATCAACATGATTTTGTCTACTATCAACAAGAGATTAAGGGATGATCAGTCCTCAATTTGTCAATTAATTAGCCAACAACCATGATAGTGGCTTAGACTATCTTAGCCGAACTGTAATAGCGCTTCCTTGCAACTTAGAAAAAAGCAGTCAACAATCTTCTCAAAGTCCATTGAATTTCCCTTATTTTCCTATAAACTTTGATTTTGTCGACGAAAGTAAAATATCCCATACCTATGTCACGTAGTCTCATTGGCATCTACTTGGTACGAAACATCCCATTTGGTACCAAACTGAAACACTTAGAATGACCCCAACACACTGAGCACAGAACAGTCACTACATCCGAGAACTCCTAAGGTTTCTCCCTTGTCCACAAATCCTCGATTTTTCTTAAGTCGTACAACTACGTCAAACTGATAGTGTTACTTATCAGTATGTTATTCCAGTTATAAATTTAATTAATTTATGCCCATATGCTTGGTGATCAAAACTACCTCAAATATTTTCGAAAACAAGCCAAAGACTGTACCACTGGAACACACAAACTTCCTTTTGATGACGAACACAATAACAATCCCCATGACATCACTCAAGTATGTCTTTATATCATTGGCATACCTTCTATAATAATAATGTCTGAGTTATAGGTGGAGATAAATTCCTCTTCATCAATCCTTTAATTGTCAAAGCTTAAATTCTCTGATGTTTGCCCACAAATTTCTTGTACCTTTTTCCAATATTTGGTTCACTCGCTGGATTCTTCTCCCTTTCAACCTTCACCGAGATACGAACTGAAAGAATCCTAACAATCGAACTCCTAAAGAATTATTTCTCAAACGTTCCCCATAAGCATTTCCAAGAACTAATTATCTATAACTTCATCCTCATAAATTTTCGTACAATATCTCAAAACCCACAACCTTTCTTCGTCCACTCCAGTTACTAAATGATCATTCAAATCTTCACGCTTGACTTCCAAGACCAACAACTAAACCATAAATCAGTATGTTACATTTCTTCTTTTTAACTTTCTATCATTGAATAAGATTCTAAATTTGATCCTTAAAATCTCCAACACTTCCATTGCTTAACATGAATTATTTATCACTTGCCCTGCGCTTCAACTCCTCGATTATGAAAGTTTTAGCATCAATTGGTCCTTCATCCAAACCTTTGCGGGATTTTAAATCATCAACCTTAAAAAAAATCCAACACTGTTAGGTCGCAAAATCAAATCTCTGAATAATCCTTCTGACTATCCAAAATATGAACACCTCTTAGTAATTTCCCATCCTTTTAAATAGACTCTCAAAACTTATATTACCCCATCTCGAAGTATGTCCCGTACTCGATACTTCAAAGTCACTTAATGGTAACATTAGAGTTCAATACATCAAGGCCTAACTCCAATTATGTTTATGCGAACATCGCTCAAAATTCACACTTTACGTGTCTATAGTTATCATCCAATATCACTACGCATACTTACATCTTCCTATACCACAGCAGGAGATTTGTCACTTATCAACTAAATACATGGTCTCACCGGCCTACCACTCGTTATGAGATTGATACTTAAATAATCCAAGTTGCGAATCTTAGTCTAAACTCGAATGCTCGAACTTTTCACCTCAAGGTATCGAACAATTCCTTAAAAGCGTATTCTTATCTATCCAAAGGAGTATTCACTCCTAATGCTGCAAACGCTCCCTTAACTTCCAATGACCAGTCTCTTGCATTGACACCTAAGCACCAAATGTTATTCCAAATGGAAGGCCTCATCTTCTCAACAATTCATGATGTTCACATCTCTTTGACAGTTGTCAACTTCATCAAGTTTCATCCTGAAATCTACCAGAAAACATCTCTAATATCTTAACAAAAGTCCTTAACTTAGATCTTTACTTGAAATCCCTTATTAGTCTAATCATCCATCCATACTCATCACTTCGAGTTTACACCACACACATAGCTTCTGTGGTCCTTGCGAACCACCTTTTATAATTCCATGTCGTCATGATTTGCTTCACTCTGCCTGACAATCCGTCATCCCGAAGATCTTTTCCACTTCTTGAATCCACTAGTCAACTCTTTATCCTGAGTCCTCATCACCCTTGAAACTTTGGAGGATGGGTAACGACGAAAATATTCTAACCCTCTTAATCTTTAAGAGCAGAGATCTCCTTTTCCTCTTCTCCAATCCCGAGAAGTCTTTGCAGCAGTTCGTGCAACAACCAAAACATCCATGTTATTTGTAGCTACAACACATTTGATCATCCCCTACTGCGTTCATCTTGTTGCAATGTCGTTCTCTCATGTAGGTAGTGTTTCCGAAAAAACCAGCATCAAGAGAACGTGTCGTGACACCACTTCGATAATTCCAAAAACTAAGTTTCGAAGCTATATCAACACACATAATAACTATTTTGGACTTGACAACCCAACCACCTAAACCGACGCAATGAATCATAATAACAACTCCCAACCTACAGGTTGACCTACAATCTATAACCAAAGGTTCCACAGCCCACACAAAGAAAACCAAATCAAAGCTCTAATACTACAATGTAACGCCCCAAATTTCGAAGCGATGGTGTGTATTCTTTTTTCAAAAGAGATTAAAATAAAAATAGAGAAAAACAAATAAGGAAATACCTTTGGATAAAATAATTGAGTCATATATAAAGTTACAAGCAGCGGAAAGTTTCTCAAAGATATGAATCCAAATATTTACACATCAAAAGTGGTACATGTAACCCATCGAAATAACATGTCAAGCTGACAATATTAGTATAGGTACAGGTCTTCCATTTTAAATTAAATACATCAAAAGAAAAGACGTTTGTTCCCTCTATGTTAACCTAATCTGATCATTCTCCAAAACAAACTAAACACTCTGAGTGATCTCCACGCGCCCCGTAAGATCCTCCTAACATAGCTCCAGTCAGACATTCCCCTCTACATTCTCATCCACACGGTACGAAGCGGTAGGATTGTCCTAGCTCTCATCTAAGGGCAAAGCCCAGATTTCCACAATAGTTGTAAAGGGTCACCAACCGAAATTAACAGTTAACACATAACATTTAAGTTTTTAAATGCACAAAATAACCTTTCAACTAAGTATGCACCTTAAAAGGATTTTCCATATGCTAAACGTCCATATGATATTTGCCAAGTAAAATGAAATCAAATAAAGTTCTCAATCCATTAAGTAATACATAACTGAACAAGACATTGATAAATCAATTGAGCAATCTGTTATCTAACTCAAAATAAGAATCTCTACTAAGCCAATCGATTTCCTGAAGGTTTTTAGTGAAATTTGAACTCTGGGCTTAATTCAACATTGGGAATCATTGAATGATAATTGACCCGCCTGACTTAATGCAATCGATTTCCAAATCGATTTTTGTCAGTTTTTGCTGATTCCTGTATGGCCAAATCGATTCTCCACATCAATTTCTTAAATGGATTTGATCAACTATTAAACAACAATCGATTGGCAAATTTGATTATGTCCGAATTAGGGAAGTCCCTTGTAACCCATCCAATCGATCTGGGAAATCGTTTTCCCTGTATACTCTTCCAAAAATACATAAACTAATCTCAATCACTTCATACACTAGCATTCCACATCTTAACCTTGCTACAATTCCCACACAATCACCATGACAAATTGAATTTCGAAAGTAGTATTTACAACCCATCACACTTACCCACAATAATCAATACATAACCTTGCAATTTCAACACAATTACCACGACAACTAATTTCATAAAAACACTCATCAATTAAACTTGTATAAACACGACTCGCGTGCCAAGCACCCTAATGCGATGCATATAATGCCAAATGCATGGACTCGGAATTCCAATATACCAAAACCCTCCTCGAAGGGCCGAAATCATAATTGACCGCCTATCGCAGGCCAAAGTACCAATTACCCGATGTGCCACCTATCACGGGTCTACACGATTTACTAAACAGCGTAAAGCCATAAACGTACTGCCTATTCACGGCCCGTATCGTTTACCGAGGTGCACCTATCACAGGTCTGCACGGTTTACTAAAATAGAACGAAATTGTAAATGTCACCGCCTATCACATGCCAAGTACTATTTACCAAGTGCCACCTATCACGGGTCTGCACATTTACAAAAAAACGAAAACCATAACGTATTGCCTATCACGGGCCCGTACCATTTATCGAACTTGCCACCATCGCGGGTCTGCACGCGTTACACAAAACGTAAATTCATTAAATGTACCGGACTATCAGTCTCTCACATTTCTTAAGGAACTATTTCGTAAACATACAACCTATCACGGGTCTGTACGATTTACAAAGTGGAAATGCCTATGCCGCAGTATGCACAACTCCATCCACAACGTAATCGTAAGCAAATACAGATATTAAAACGGGCCCGTACCGTTTACCAATACCACCTATCGCAGGTCAGCACGATTTACACAACAAACACACATAAGTAACGAGACATTAAGAGATTCCTCATTCTTAATACTCATTTAACTTAAAACGATTTTCAAAAACAAATATTCATAAATAAGTCATTAAGAGATTCCCCATTCTTAATACTCATTTAACTGAAACGATTTTCAAACAAACATTAAGTAACCGAGACATTAAGAGATTCCCCATTCTTAACGCCCAGTTAACTTCTAAAACGATTTTCAAAATAAAAACATTAAGGAAACAAGACATTAAGAGATTCCCCATTCTTAAAACTCATTTAACTTAAACGATTTTCAAAACAAAATATTAAGTAACCGAGACATTAAGAGATTCCCCATCTTAACGCCCAGTTAACTTAACGATTTTCAAAATAAATATTAAGTAACCGAGACATTAAGAGATTCCCATTCTTAACGCCCAGTTTAACTTAACAATTTCAAAACAAATATATTAAGTAACCGAGACATTAAGAGATTCCCATTCTTAACGCCCAGTTAACTTAACAATTTTCAAAACAAAATATTAAGTAACTTAAGAGATTCCCATTCTTAACGCCCAGTTAACTTAACAATTTCCAAAACAAATATTAAGTAACCAAGACATTAAGAGATTCCCCATTCTTAACGCCCAGTTAACTTAAACGATTTTTCACAAGAGAAATTCAACGCCCAGTTAACTTAACAATTTCAAAACAATATTAAGTAACCAGACATAAACAAGTACATTAAGAGATTCCCATTCTTAATCCTCGTTTAACTTAATGGTTTTCAAATTCCACACAAACAAACTCAAACATACTTTCAACCCACATAAAAACACATCAATTCATTTATTCACAAAATCCAACCATACACATATCAAATTTCATCAATATCAATTAAGAGCACGTCAAAAACAACGAACACAAATCGACACAATCCGCTACTCAAACACACAAGTTTCATTTACTCAAAATCATACATAAATGAGTTTAAATTCATTTTTCCCAAAACAATACTCCAATCCTAACAAAATTCGTTTCCACACAACCACATATAGGCCTTTGATGCAAATTAAAAGTTTGGAAGGAGCCCTTACCTTCGTGTTAGCTCTAACGTGCGTTTTCGGTACCGCGAGCAAATTCGGTAAAAATTTCCGCTCGCAACGTCGCCTCCAAATTGGTCCCCTAGCACCGTAGCGTGGTAGTGAGCAACTTTCCCTCTAAGTCTTCGCAAAACGAAGCTTAGATCTAAAAGAAACGGAGGGTTTGTGTTTGACGGTTTTGAAATCCTAAACACCGTGTTTTACTTCGTTTTCGAAATCAACGAGGAGAGTGAAGTTAAGAAATCCTTATACTATCACTCACCAGTCCTTGGGTTTCTAATCTTGAAGAAAGGGAGCGAAGAAAAACGAAAATGAAGGAGAAGGAGAAATCTGTGCGCGAGGCAGGGGGAGGAAGATGGAAAATCTGATTTTCCTTCCTTCTCTTTCTTTCCTTGGTTTTTCCTTTCTTCCTTTTTCCTTCTTTCCTTTATATAACCTTTTCTTTTCCTTTTCCTTCCTTCTAATTTCCTTCTTTCTATTCTCTCCAAACAAACATATATATATAGATATATATATATATATAATATATAGATTAATATATATATATATATAATTGTTTTTAACAAATATCTCAAAATATCTAGATATATTGTTAAATTCCCATTTCACCCGTAACGCATTAAACTCTTCGTAAAAGATTCACCGCAGTTAATATAATTTATTTATCGACGAGTAATTCTAATCGGGCATCAAGGGTACTTTTTTGATCATATAAACTCCAAAATGTTATTACTTTGGCTAAAAAGGCCTCCGAGCTAAAATCCCAAAATACATAAAAATGCATAAAGTGTGCTTAAAATTATGGGTCTTACATTACTACCCTAAAATTAGTTTCGTCCTCGAAACGATGCGTCGATAAATAGCTCTGGGTGTTGTTCTCTCATCTTGCTCTCCAATTCCCAAGTCGCATCTCTAGTAATTGGGTTCCAAATCACCTTGACCAACAAAACATCTTTGGTCCCAATCGTTTAATCTTCCTGTCATCAATCTCACGGGTGGTACTTCGAATGACAAGTTATCCTTAAGTTGGATTGTGTCTGGTTCCATCACATGAGATGGATCTGCAAGATTTTCCTCAACTGTGACACATGAAACACGTCATGAATATTGGACAGTATCGGAGGCCAATGCAATCCGATAAGCAACAGGCCCAATTCGTGCAGAAATCCTGATATGGTCCAATGAATTTCGGAGTCAACTTCTCGATTTCAATGCCCCACCAACTCGCGTAGTAGGTGTGACTCTGAGAAACACATGGTCACCCTGTTCGAATTCTAAAAGTCTGCGACACTTGTCCGCTAACTCTTCTGACGATCTTGTGAAGTCTTCATTTTCTCCCTTGATTTTCCTTACCTTAGCTGTAGTCGGTTGCACCATCTCTGGTCCGACAATCATATTTTCACCGCCCTTATACCAACACAAGGGCGTTTGACACTTGCGCCCATATAAAGCCTCATATGGTGCCATTCCCAATACTTGCGTGGGAACTATTGTTGTAGGTGAACTCAATCGTAGTTTCGTTCCCAAGGCTTCGTGCAATGCTCCCAAAAATGTGATGTGAACTTCAGATCACGGTCTGATACAACACTCGATGGTACTCCGTGTAATCTCTAAAGGTTGCAACACCCCCAGCAGGTCGCTGAGTTTCACCTTTGGAGCCTTGCAATTCTTTGCAAAGTGCCCTGGTTTATGGCAATGTAGCAAGTAGTACTGTTAAAGGTACAAGCATAAGCATAATGTCCTCTTTCTCCACATCGGAAACATCGTATACCTTGTCCACTTGTCTCCCAAAGTCTTGGTTCCCTGGGTTATTCTGTCCCCGTTGTTATCATGTGGTCGATTATAAGGTTTAACAACTTGTTTTCCCTTGTTCTGATACTTCACCCGACTAGGTCCTCCTGAGTTAAAATTCCTCCTCGGCTAGCTCTCTTATTCTTCATATCCTCAACTTCTCTACATTTTCCACAAGAATTTGGAAACGTTGAATTCCCAAGGGTAAGACAAAGTCTTGAATTCTCATACTTTAGTCCGTCTTGGAAACGATGACACAAGAATGGCTCGTCAATCTCTTCACGGAAAAATCTGAAATGCCTTGATAGTGATTTCAAACTTAGCAGCATATTCGCCCACGTCATGTTCCCTGATGTAGTTTCAGTAAATCATCACCCAGTCTAGTCCTGGTACTCATCGGGAAGTATGTGTCGAAAAACTTCCATTTGAAAGATTCCCAGTTCAACCTCCTCGTGAGCTGATCTCATCAACAACCTTGTACTCCTCCACCAGTACTCAGCATCTCCTAGTAGCATATAAGTGGCATAGTTAACCCTCACTCTCGCCTGACAGTTAATCATTTCGAAGATCTTCTCCACTTCTTGGATCCATTGATCCGCTTTCTCTGAATTCTCAGTCCCCTCAAACTTGGGAGGATTGTAACGACGAAAGTCTTTTAATCCTCTTGACTCTACAGCACGGATCTCTCTTCCCCTCTTTTCGAGATCGCGTTGAGTCTTGGCAGCAGCCTGTGCAGCAACAGAGAAGCAACCATGTTATTCATAGCCTCCGCCATTCGCTCATCCCTACTGGCATTGGTTCTCGGAACGTCATTCCTCCTTGGCAGCATGGTTCCCTATAAAACCATCATCAAGTAGAGTCTTAACACTACTTCAATAATTCTAAGAATAACTTCCGACACATCCGCACATATAATTATTATGAACTTGACAACTCAAACCACCTAAACCGACACATGATCCGACAACAACTCTAACTACAATCTAGAACTAGAGGTTCCACAGCCCCAAAGAAAACCAAACCAAAGCTCTGATACCACAATGTAACACCCTGTTTTTCAAAGCGAGGGTGTATTTTTTTTTCAAAAGAAATTAAATAAAACAGAGAAATAAATAAGGTAACACCTGGGATAAGTAATTAAGTCATTATAATTTTCATGCAGCGGAAAAGCTCTCAAACCATGAATTCAAAAATATTAACATAACAAAAGTGAGTACAAGTTCTTCCAGTTTAAAAATAAACGCAACCCAAGGAAAAGACATTCGTTCCCTCTGTGTCAACCTAGTCTGATCATTTTACAAAACAACTAAACACTTCTGAGTGATCTCCTCGCGCCCCATGAGATCCTCCTAACGTAGCTGCAGTCAAGCGTTCCCATCTCCATTCCCGTCCGTAGGGTACGAACCGGTAGGATCGTCCTGACTCTCATCTGAGGGCAAAGCCCAGATTTCCACAATAACTGTAAAGGGTCACCAAACGAAAATAACATTTAACACATAACATTTAAGTTTTAAATGCACAAAATAACCTTTCAACTAAGCATGCACCTTAAAAGGGTTTCCATAAGCCAAACATGCATAAACAAGGTTGAAAAATGAAGTTTTTAACAAAACAGCATTGTTGTATTCAAATACAGCATCTCTGTATTCGAATACAAGGCTGTTTCAGCATTCAGCAAAAAAACAAACATGTATGTATTCGAATACAACAGTCTGTATTCGACTACACAACAAGTTAGTAGCAAAACAGCATGTCTGTATTCGAATACAACAGTCTGTATTCGACTACACAGTAAGTCAGTGGCAAAAACAACATGTCTGTATTCGAATACAGCTTTCTGTATTCGAATACACATCAGACAGCAACAGGAAAACAGCAAAATTTAGCAAAATTCAGCAAAATCAGCTTTTTAAAAGGTTTCAAAACCAATCAACACTTACACACAAATCCGAACAATCACACTTAGCATTCCCACACAATCACCACGACAAATTGGGTTTTGAAATAGTTTTATAATCCATCACACTTACAAACAATAATCACACTTATGTAAATCACAACAATCATATGGTATAACACTTCCTAAAACTACACTTACACTTAAACACAATTATAACAGCAATTACGAAAGTATTGCAAGCAATGTTTCACAAATTCCAAAACATAACTTAGTTAAACACAATCCGATCATGGTATTGGTAATTGCAAGCAATGTATCACCAATTCAACATACCTTACACTTATAACACAATTACTACAGTATCATGGTTTCGAAATGGTTATTGCAAGCAAACATGTTATCACCATATTCCAAACATAACACTTAACACTATATCA
>PGWS01024134.1:0-11273 GCA_002896235.1 Cicer reticulatum | reverse complement strand
AGACTTTTTTATCCAAACTTAATGATACACCAATATTCTTCCTATCAAATATGATCTTATTCATTCATGTGAAATGCTTCACTTATAGTGAAAGTTTATTTTTATTGGTCCACTTAAATTTAAAAAGATATATTTTTAGTATTTTATGTTGGCATTTTTTTTGGGATTATGAGCCTTAACTCTGGATCTATATGAACATGTAAAAATGAAAAATATTTTAGACAGAGACGTAGTGATACAGTTTCTTGTGGTTTTAGAGTATTTGGTTTGTTGTTGCACTTGTACTCTTGGACTTCCTGACAAGTGGAATTAGAGTTATAGTTCAGTTTGATGGAGAACGAGAATAGGTCCTGGTGTATTGGATGTGTAGTCATGAAGCGTGTTTCGTTGGTTGTAACAACAATGCAAGTATAAGATGTGAAAGAAACATGCTTGTGGGGGAGATTAATGAGTTAAAATGTGAGTAGTTAGTGTCATATTGACTATGAATGAGCTAAATGTTGAATATATAAGATAAATGACCCATATAGCCAATGTATTAAGAATTTGAGTGTAGATATGGTGTCAAAGTCTCTTGTGTTCTTGGAGAAAATAAAGGTGATACTATAAAAGTGTTGTTTGAAAATATTTTGGCTAGGAAACACTTGGTACTTAAGTGGTCATTTGTGACTCACATTTCTTTCCTGAGGTCCTACTTGGTGTATGGTACAATATGTATATAGTTATCAAGTTACGATGTGAAGGTGATACTATACGATGTGAAGTTACAATAATGCGTTGGTACAATTAAAATAACACAAGGTGTTAAATGGCACATGGACATTGGTTGTCGTTGTTACAAGTTGCATTGTAAAAGTATGTCAATGGTTTTGGACATGCAGACATTAAATTCTTAGAATGATTTAACTTCAAGTAAATTTTTTTGAAGTGATTTAGCTTCAAGTGAAATTTTTTGAAGTGGTATTTAAGTCGAAATTTCTGAAGTGGTGTTTAGCTTCAAGTTAAGTATATTCACTATGATTGAGTATGATAATTCTTTTGAATTATGATTATGAGTGTAAATGATGGAAGCTGAAGATGCATCAATTTTAATAAAGATAGAGATAACACTTGTTAGAAGAAAAAAAAAACACAGAGAAAATTGTTTGTGTAAGACCTAGAGGTCAATGTTTTGTATTTTAATTTAGAACTTGTATCATGCTATTTATTTATTTATTTATTTATTTATAATATGAAGCATTTTAGTTATTATTTTTGTTTCAACGTAATAAAGTCCTTGAAGTAAAATTTATTTTAATAGAATATCGAGTGGATGACCCAATTGTGAGATTATGTAGAACTTTACTCTAAAATATCGATAGTCAAGTATTCTTATTAAAAGGGTGATAATAAAACATCGAAGACATATTCATGTGCGACGATAACCATGTCTCAACATTTATGGATATAAGATGTCAAGTCACAATATAGGTATACATTAGGGTAAATGTGTACTGAATTGACTCACCATGAGAAAAACTACATAGTGTGTTATGTGTAATGGACATAGTGATAATGGTGCGATGTCACTCTTTGACCTGAAACCAACTATGTCCCTACATGAGGAGTTGTTTGTTTTCATTATCGTTCATAGTGGACTATAACAAGACATTATAAGGCGGTTAAAACGGACATTCAAAGACTATGCAGAGGACATGTAGTCATTAAATGGAATTTTCCCCTTCCTACTTAACAACAATATATGTGCGCCCCTTGATAGACTGTGAGACAAAATCTCTCAAATGATTTTAATGATAACAAAACTTAAGAATTATGATTGTGGTTAATGACTAACATTGCCTGAGTGTATTCATAATAAAGATAATAGGTTATGTCATTAAGGCAAAAAGAAGGAAAAAGTGATTCTGCGTTGAGGATGGAAACCTCGTGAGATGAAAGTGCTGCAAACGTGAGATGGGCTGCAAGTTGAAAAACTCCAATTTGGACAATCTGATCTCTCCACCAGAATTAATGTTGTTTATCAAATGCATAACACATGTCAAACATGAATAAACAAAGCATTCAAAAGTAAGAGTCAAAAAGGTCAAAAGAAAAAGGTGAAATATGGCTAGATCTAGTATGTAAAGGATAGGCTAGCAAAAGTGAAAGCAACCTATCAAGCATGTGCAAAGGTCAAAATCTGAACATTTAATGGCTTGCACGTTAGTTCATAAAGAAGTCAAGTTAACAAAAGGCAACTTGAAACAAGCCAAAACTGGAAGATCACATGTTGCTGCCAGATCATGATCCTCGGACTGAGTATGACAGTCCTATGTTCATAAGAGTGGCTTTTTCTCTCTTGTCAACATCTCCTCAAAATGAAGCCAACCTAGACCTTAAAGTCTTCGAAAATGCAGCTCAGACAACAGCCTTGCACTCTGATTAAAGTGGAAAAAGCAAGACATGTCAAGATCAAAGCTATGCTGCAAGAGGATGCGATCTGCCTAAGCCTAACAAGCTGAGTGCAGTTCTGTATTATGATAAAAACCTGGGATCATTTGAAAATGAACTTCCCAACGGTCATCAAGGGTTTTGGAGCTCTATAAATGCATAACAAGCTCCCCATGGAAAGACACACAACACACTTGCATAAAAAGATCAAGCATCTTAAAGCTTCAAGAAGCAAATCACATCCTCTCTTTTATACGTTCTTTGATCCTACACATATCTTTGTATATCCTTTGATAAGTATAAGTATCAACACTCTCATTCTACTTTGTAATTTCCTAGTGAAGTGAACTGGAAATATTTGAAAATTGATTGTAAGTTGGTGAAGCTGGATAATACACAGTTGTAATCTCCTCGGGTGAGGATTGATCTGCTTTTAAGTTAGTTGAAATCTCACGAGGCGTTAGTGAGGACTGGACGTAGCCATCTTTGGGTGAACCAGTATAAAAATGTGTGTTGTGTCCCTCATATTCTGCTCCTACTTTTTTTCTCAGCTTTAGATACTAACGATTTAAAAAATCCCATCCTCGAGCTAGCCTCCAGCGAGAGGATAGTTTTTAAAACACTTAAAATATTTTAACAGCAAAAATCCCTATTTCAAACCCCCCCTGCTAGTGATATTAGCCTACAACAAATTGCATCAGAACAAGGTCTCTAAAAAATACACCTAACAGATGTAAGAGAAAAAGATCCAAAAAGAAATAGTGTCAAAAAGCTAATACATTCCCCTGAAGGAGGATCATCCAGCCACCTCCCTATTTGATGCGTACAGATTACTATCATTAAAGATAATGAGCATATTCTCATCACAGACAAACAACATGTGGTCTGTGTGGAAAATGGAGAATCATAGTCATCCGACCAACCAACGCAGATGCGCAACCTTCGATGAGAAACCTCAAGCACAATGGACGGCTATGAAAAATGCAGGTACTCCTAAACTCTAAAGCTCATTTATTTCTAGCGTGATGCTTTGAAGCAGGGAAGAGGTTATGACAAAGTTGAAGCAATGCAAAACGCTAAAGACTATGGGATACTCTAAGAGATTCATCATGAAGGATCAAGTCATGTAAAGAAGCAAGAGATAGATATGGAGTAAGGATTCGAACTATCGAAATGAAGGAGGATGAAACTATTGATGAAATGTTCTCAAGGTCAACCATCATATGAATAACTTGAGATCTCTTGGGAAGGTTACTCCGTCAAGAAGGATAAGAAAAATTCTAAGGAGTTTACCAAAAGAATGGAGGCCAATGGATCAACTCCATACAGAAGCAAGAGATTTGACCAACATGAAATTAGAAGATTTGGTGAACTCTAAGAGCTCATGAACCATTGTTATTGGCTGATAAACCAAGCAAAAGGGAAAGAATGATTGCTCTACAAAAACCAGCCAAACAGAAAACTCATCCTCCAACAGAATGAAGATGTCATAACAAAGAAAGCACGAGTATCCTCTGTCTGAGATGAGGATGACCGCGTTCTGATTTCCAGAGAAAATCCAGAGGAGTTAAATAGAAGAGACAGAAACAGAGGAACTCCTCAAAAAGAAAAAATTGACAAAAAGTAAATACTCTCTGCAACAAGATGGGACACTATTAAAACTGAGTGTCCTCTCACAAAAGGAACTAGAAAATTTCCATACAAAAACAAATCCATGTATGATCACTTGAATGATAGTATAGTCATCCCGGAGCAAGAAAAAGGAAGAAGAGCCAAACTTATGTCTCATGCAAAATCAGAAAAATACAAGTAAGTATTTCTGATCTGATGTCCCAATTGTGAAAAATTAGAATTGAATTTATAGCCTTTTAAATGACTCATACACTTTATCTCAAAAAATGCTGTGTCAAAAACCCACTTGTTGAGATAAGGAAACAAAATGAAGAGCTACAGAAAAGAATGTAATATGTAAAATCATTCAGAGTTGCAGCAATCTCACTTTCAAATTCTGAGAAACAAAAATTCTTGAAACGCATCCTCCTGACGAGGATCGAAAGAATTTTGAAAAACTGAGTTATGGAACCTAAAATGATATTTCCAACTTGTCAATCTACAGAAACATTTCAAAAGATAAGGGTCCAATCTGGAAATATTTGACAAGCTGAATTGGTTTAAAAGCTCTCAAAACAAAATTATATGAAACCTTTTTTCTGCTCCCTAAAAAACGAAGATATGCCTAAAGACACTTTGCCAAAAAACTTGGCATACTTCCAAAAATTTGTCATGCTAAGAAGAAAGCTAACAATGAAAAAGCAGCATGCTCATTCTGTGGTAAACATGGCACCATGATTCTATTTGCCATCATAAAAGGAATGTCCTCAAAAGAGGAAAAAACTAACCAACAAGACCCAAGCTGATATGGTACCTAAGTCTCTTTAAACTTCTAAAACAGGTTCATCCCTCTAATCAACAAAAGAAGCCTTGGTTACTGGACAGTGTGGTTGCTCAAGGCATATGACGGGAGATAAGCACTGCTCATGTCATTGGAATAAAGGATGGAGGATCAGTCAATTTTGTAATTAATGATAAAGCTCAAATAAAAGGAACATGATATTTGTAAGAATAATTCTGCAAAAATTGAAAATGTTCAATATGTGGTGGCTTGAAACAGAACTTGCTAAAGCATTAGTCAATTGTGCGATAGGGTGTTTGAAGTTATTTTTAAGCCAACTCTATGTGAGGTGAACACTCATCCTCGGTAGAGTTTTCTTTCCGGTTAGAAAAAGAATTAGAAGATGAACTTTATCTTGATGATTACCTACTGAATCTTGTTTTGTTTCCATGAAAAAGAATTAAATGATTTGGCACAAATGAATCGGTCAACACAAGCTTAAACCTATTTCTAAATTGCAATTTAGAATAGATAAAGTCTCCAAAATTAATTTTGAAAAAACAAAGTTTGTGAACTTGTGTGAAAAGGAAACAAGTTAAAAGTATTTCACTCTAAAAAAACTTGTTTCAACAAATCATCCTCTTGAACTCATTCACATTGATCTCTTTGGTCCTATCAAAACTCAATCTCTAGCGGAAAAAATATGGCTTTGTACTTGTGATGATTTTTCCCGTTTTACTTGAGTTATATTTTTAAAACACAAAAGATGAACATTGAGGCATTTCCACCATTTTTGCAAAAAAGAATTCAAATGAAAAAGGTTCAAAAATTGTCTCGGAGAAGTGACCATGGAGTGTGAATTGAAAATGAATCTTTTAAAAATTGTGAAGAAAATGTATTTCTCACAAACTTTCTTGTCCAAGAACTCCCCAACAAAATGGCGTTTGAAATGAAAAATAGAACTTACAAGAAATGCTAGAACTATTTTAAATGAAGCCAACATTGAAAATATTTTTGGGCCGAAGCCATAATACCGCTGATATTTCAAATCTACATCCATTAGAAAATTTGAACAAACCCATATGAATTATGGGAAAGAGGAGAAAACCAAATATTTCCTATTAGTTCACATATAGGTGTTATCTACATTCTAAATATAATAGAAAATTTAGGAAATTTGATCCAAAATCGATAAAGGAATTTTTCTAGGTACTCCACAACGTCAAAAAGGTTATTACTATATATCTTAGGACTCAAACTGTGGAGGAACCCAATGCATGTTATTTTGGATGAGTTTGATACTTGTGTTTAGAGAAAAAGCGATAAGGAATGAAGAAGATGAAATTTAATCCTCACAAGTATCCGGTCCTCACGCGAGATGAGTCTGATACAACCTCCTCAACAACTATCCAAGAGATGGAACAGTCACGCATCATCCTCTAGATCTAGTCATTGGGAATACTGAAGATGGTGTGAGAACCAGAAACTCTCTAAGGGAAAATACTTCCAACATGACCATGATATCACAAGTTGAACCCAAGACAATTGATCAAGCTATTGGTGACAAATCATGGGTTGAAGCTATGATGGAAGAACTCTCTCAATTTGAAAGAAACAAGGTATGGAATCTTTTACCCCATCCTCTGGACAAATCTGTTATTGGAACTAAATGGATATTTAGAAACAAACTAAATGAGGATGGAGAAGTCATTAGAAATAAAGCAAGACTAGTGGCACAAGGGTACAACCAACAAGAAGGAATACATTATGATGAAACGTTTGCACCCGTAGCAAGACTTGAAGCAATAAGAATCCTCTTAGCTTATGCTACTCATAAAGGTATAAAACTATTCCAAATGGATGTGAAAAGTGCCTTTTTGAATGGGTTCTTAAATGAAGAAGTGTATGTTCGTCAACCTCCTGGGTTTGAGGATGAAAAACGACCAAACCATGTGTTCAAACTCTCTAAAGCTCTTTATGGTTTAAAGCAAGCTCCTAGAGCTTGGTATGAGAGGTTAAGTTCTTTTCTAAAAGAAAATGGATTCATTAGAGGACAGATTGATACTACTCTTTTCAAGAAAACACTTGAAAAAGATTTATTGATTGTTCAAATATATGTCGATGACATTATATTTGGATCCACAAATGAAAAAATGTGTGAAGAATTCTCAAATCTCATGCAAAGCGAGTTTGAGATGAGTATGATGGAGGAATTGAAATTCTTCCTTGGTTTACAAATCAAACAACGAGAGGATGATATTTTTATCTCACAAGAAAAATACACCAAGGATTTGCTCAAAAAATACAACATGAGTTCAGCCAAGAGTATGGGAACTCCTATGCACCCATCCTCCTCACTCCACAAAGATGATGAAGGAACTCCTATTTCTGAAAAGGAATACAGAGGGATGATATGATCCTTGTTGTATTTAACAGCAAGCAGACCGGACATAGTCTTTGTAGTCGGTCTTTGTGCAAGGTTTCAATCCTCTCCTAAAGAATCTCATCTCACAGCTGTAAAAAGGATTTTTAGATACCTTGTTGGTACTATAAATCTGGGAATTTGGTACAAGAAGTGTTCCAATCTTGACCTTATAGCTTATTGTGATGCCGACTACGCGGGAGACAAAGTTGAAAGAAAAAGCACAAGTGGTGCTTGCCAATTTCTTGGTAAATCCCTAATAAGTTGGTCATGCAAAAAACAAAGTACCATTGCTCTTTCAACCACTGAAGCAGAGTATGTATCAGCCGCTCAATGTTGCTCACAACTGCTCTGGATAAAAAATCAGCTTGAGGATTACTCGCTAAGGTACGCAAAAATTCCCATCCTCTGTGATAATACAAGTGCAATAAATCTCTCTAAAAATCTCATTCAACACTCTAGATCTAAGCACATTGAAATTAAACATCATTTTATAAGAGATCATGTGCAAAAAAGGGATTAGAACTGATTTTTAATTGACACTGAAAATAATTAGCAGATATCTTTACCAAACCTCTCCAAGAGGATAGGTTTAAAAGATATTGGATGAACTTTCAATTATCAATTTGTCTAAAATTAATTGATCTATCTTGTTATGCTCTTTATTATATATTATATTTTTTATTGTTGTATTTTTTATATTTTTTAATAAAATCTGTTGCTTTTTAAATATGTATTTACATTTTTAGTTAGGCTTGTGAGGATAGGAAACCCACCAGAGGACGGAATGTCCTTATTGGTGTAATTTCACGTGACCAAAGTCAACCTAGGAAGAAAGCACGGGCGCGCCCTTCTCTTTCTCATTGGGCAGTACGCGTGGCGCATGCCTCCGTACTTCACGCCATGCATTTAATGCAGAACGGCTACATGTCTAATCCATCATTCACACTAGTTTTAAGGATACGGCGCATTAAATTTTTTCTGTCCCTTCACGTTTTCTCACGTTCCCTCACGGTTCTCGACACGTGTCTCACACGATCTCCTCATTCATTTCCCATCCTCGTCATTTTCACTCATCAACCTTTTGCCCAGAAAACCCTTTCATCACTCAACAGTTTCTTCCCTCACTTCCTGTATCAATGGCTCGAATCAAAATGACCTGTAAAGCGCAAAAAATCCTCAAGAACCAGAGAACAACCAGACGTCTACTCAAGCACTGAGTCAGATTATGTAATGAAGAAAACCATCTGAGAACTTCCATGAACACCATTTCTTCATCTCAACCATCCAAAACCTCATCTCCTTCTATTACTCCAAAAATCGTCAAAATCCTCCTCCTCAACTCCTTCCAGGCGCTCCTCCAGAATCATGTTGAAGCCGTTTCAACCATAAGGCAAACTCGTCAGGGACAATACGACTTCCATGTCATTCAACTCTGATGATTCAGAGACCACTCCTCTGTTGAAAACCAGACAACAACCTCCTCTTGCCAAATCCCAAATTCCAAAACTTCAATCCCAAAAAAGACCAAACCATCTTCATCAAAACCCCCTTCGTCATCCACAAAAATTTCTGCCAACACTTCACTGTTTGATTCAGACGAATTAGAAACGGTCTACACTTCAAAATGGCAAAACAAGTCAGTGGTAAATGGAAAAATCATTGACCTTGCTGATATCAAACAAGGAGGGTTCAACATTGAAGAAATGTTTGAACAACTTGGTTGGACCTCATTCTTCAAAATCAATGAACCACAGTACCCACGTCTAGTAAGGGCTTTCTATGCCGCTTCAAAAGGATCAAAAGGCATGACTAATTTCAGTATGGTACTGAAAGGGGTTCATATGGAAATTAATCCCACCACACTATGTCAAATACTTGATATACGTGATGAAGGAGCTCACTGCTTATCTGAGACATGGTATTCACAGTGTGTCATCACTAGGACCTCTGTGCTCCAGAACACCCTCATCAAACCTCCTAAACCATTGGTGGCCTCCAACCTCGTCCCTTTGTGTCGCATCCTTCACAATATCTGTGCCCACTCCATCACTCCCCGGGCTGGCAGTTTTGAGAAAGTCACAGAACTGGATCTGATGATTATTCATCACGTGATTACTGGTACTCCTCTTCATTTGGGTCATGTTATCTTTACCTTCATGCTGAATGCTGTTG
This sequence comes from Cicer reticulatum, assembly GCA_002896235.1. NCBI lineage: Eukaryota > Viridiplantae > Streptophyta > Magnoliopsida > Fabales > Fabaceae > Cicer > Cicer reticulatum. Next base: position 1,854 of record PGWS01024134.1, on the reverse strand, counting down.
TATTGGGACGATCTGCTCCCTATGGGATGATTTTAACAAAAATATTCAAATTTTTCAAAATCCCACTTGAGGATGAACATTCCATCTACTTCAACAACACTTTTTCTATGAAGAACATTAAACAGATGAAGATTCAAAATGATGATTGTCCTGCCTCAAAGAAAAGAAAAACTCGTCCTTCCTCTGTTTCTCAAAACTCTGAAGATGAAACACCTCATCCTCCACCTGAGGATACACCATCACCACTTATTCCTGAACCAACCTCTCCACTGCGTAACTCTCCTGATACTACTCCTTCTCCTGCCTCACCTGTCCCCACAACAACTCAGTCTACACCAATCCACAAACTGACTCCCATTCGTGAAGCCGATCCTATCCCTGAGGATGCCTCAAAATCAACTTCTCCTCAACATATGGAAGATGGTGAGGAGTTATACTTTGATCTGAGTTTATCTTATCCTCCATCTCATACGGATGTGCCTATGGCTTCTCCTCCCACTGTGCCAGTAGATGAAGATGTGCTCCCACCACCAGATCTTTCGCAACAAATTCCTCCTGCTGCAAACTTTGAAAAAACTGCTCAACCTCTCCCTGAGGTTACAGGTGTGTTCAGTTCCCTTGACTCCTTCTTTACTGCCACGACTCATAACCAGTCAAAGGACAAGGCTGGGAGCTCACAGAATAAGAGTTCCAGTGTCAATGATCAGCCTAAAGGCTCAGTTCCCAGCACAAGGATTGGGGACAACAAGAAGTAGATGCAACTCCTCAAATTCATTAGGAAAGACCAAAAGAAAATTCTTCAGCGCTTCACTCACTTTAAGAACTCTTTGGTTCAATTTGGTCTCATTCTTGAATGGGTTACCAAACACTTGGTTCCTACTATTGCTCCTGGAGATCATCCTCCTGAGCTACCAACCCAGCCAACCTCTGATATTCCATCTCCTTCATCCTCATCAGATGAACCAGCCTCCTCAGATTAAATCTGATGTTCTTTCTTTTTGCTGCTGCCAAATTCAGGGGGAGAATGATTATGTTTTTTTGTTTAGTGATTATGTTTTTTGATTATCCAGTTGCTTTTGGTTCATGCTGTTAAAACTGTTTAATTATTGTGTTGTTAAGTTGAATTGTTGTGTTGCTTATGAACCCATGTTTATGCTTTGTTGAACAAATCTTTAAATTATTACCTAATTATCATGATGTCATATGTTTGGTTAAAATCATGTTATTTCAACACTTTGGCATACATTTAGGGGGAGTAATGATTTTTAGTTTTAAAAATTATTACACATATAATTGAGGGGGAGCATAAACATTTTATCTTTGTCTTATTTAAAATCATAATCTAAAGAATTTTGTCATCATCAAAAAGGGGAAGATTGTTGAGACAAAATCTCTCAAATGATTTTAATGATAACAAAATTACTTAAGAGATTATGATTGTGGTTAATGACTAACATGTGCTCTTGAGTGTATTCATATAAGATAATAGGTTATTAATCATTAAGGCAAAAAGAAGGAAAATATGATTTTGGCCTGAGGATGGAAAACCACGTGAGGATGGCTTATGATCAAGAAAACCACGTGAGGATGGCATATGATCAAGAACACCTCGCGAGGATGGGCTGCAAAGTGAAAATCTCCAGATCTGCCCAAGTTATGTCCTCACCAGTACAAATGCTTTTATTCATTAAAGAAATATATAACTAAGTCAAAGAAATAGTATTTGAAATAAAAGTTAGAAGGCCAAAAGGGAAAAGGACAAGAATAGCTAGATCTAAATCTGTGAGGATGGCAGAATAGGCTGAGGATGGACCAGCTATGTTGAAAGCAACCCATCAAGCATGTGCAAAGGCT
>PGWS01024132.1:0-13745 GCA_002896235.1 Cicer reticulatum | reverse complement strand
TTTGTCAAATCTACAGAAACATTTCAAAAGATAATGGGGTCTCAATCTGGAATGTTTCACAAGGCTGGTATTGGTTTTAAAAGTTCTCAAAAACAGAAATTGTATGAAAAAATTTTCTTGCCTAAAAAACAAAAGGATAGGCCAAAATGCACTTTTTGCAAAAAATTTGGGCATACTTCCAAAATTTGTCATGCTAAGAAGAAAGCTAACAATGTAAAGGCAGCATGCTCATTCTGTAATAAACATGGGCACCGTGATTCTATTTGTTATCACAAAAGGAAAGTCCTCGACAGAGGAAAAACTAACCAACAAGGACCCAATGCTATATAGATACCTAAATCACTTTTAAACTCTAATACATGTTCTTCCTCTAATCAACAAAAGAAATCCTTGGTACTTGGACAGTGGTTGCTCAAGGCATATGACAGGGGATAAGCAATGCTTCATGTCATTGCAGATAAAGGATGGAGAATCAGTCACATTTGGTAATAATGATAAAGCTCAAATAAAAGGAACATGTATTATTGGTAAGAATAATTCTGCAAAAATTGAAAATGTTCAGTATGTGGATGGCTTAAAACATAACTTGCTAAGCATTAGTCAATTATGTGATAGTGGTTTTGAAGTTATTTTCAAGCCTACTCTATGTGAGGTTAAACACTCATCCTCAGGTAGAGTTTTCTTTTCTGGGTTTAGAAAAAAGAATTTATATGAACTTTATCTTGATGATTTATGTAACACCCCGATTTTTAACAGCGTGAGTGTATTTTTTTTTTCAAAAATCAACTAATGTAAATCCAAAGCGTAACACAAACGATAATTGTCATAATTAATTACATCATAATTATAACAAACTGAAATAGTTGTGAGGCGATAAACTAAAATATCCAAATATAAAATACGCAGGGGCTATGAGACCTATCAGGCATCGCTCATACCCCTGGGGTATTCTCGTCAGACACATGTACAAGTACTGCTCCAAGAAATACTAATCCCCATGGTCACGTCAAAAAAAATGGAACATGGACCCACCAAGACAGAAATCATCTGACCGTATAAGTATAGTTACAGTCATCCCAAAATGAACTAAGAACAACCACCAAAAGAAAGATATCAAGTCCCTATACAACAAAACTAATATGATCATACTCTAGCAACTACAATAACATGGGTGACCTCCACACGCTCCACAAGTTCCGTCTGACGCAGCATCCATCTTCGAGGTAACCTCATCCTCATCAACATCCATAGATGGATCGCTCTCTTCAGAAGTCAGATCCACCCACGAGATAGGGGGCTTCGGCGACGCCGGGACCTCAAAACAGTCTGCTACTTTAGTGACAATCGGTAAAGGATCATTCACTGGAAGAGGAAGCTCTGACTCGGCCCGCCTAGATGGCCCTACAATCTCTCGCTCCATGGGCATCTGCCCCTTATCCTTTGCTAGTCCCTGGTCCAACCACTGTATCCTCAGCTCCCACAACGGCCTCTGCCTCCACTCTAACTGAGGAATCCTTCGCATCTTCCCAAGCTCCACTCATCCCAAGCACTAATCCGGAAGGTACCGGATAATCAATCTTCTCGCGAGTGAGTTCCACAAAAAATACTTGCCCCACCTTTCCTACTAGTCCTCACTACCCTCCCCGTATAAGTGACCCTGCTTGAGATGGGGTCATATACCCAAGCAGTCGGCGAGTCTCAATCAGGGAAGTCTAACGACGTCTCCGTCGTCAAGGTAACAGTCGGTGGAATGAACTCGGGTATCATCTAAGGGCAAAGCCCAAATTTCCACAATAATTGTAAAAGGGTCACCAACCGAAATTAACAAATAACACTTAGCAAAATTCTTATATTTTCAAAATGCTCAAAAGAACCTTCGTCTTAGCATACTCCTCGAAAGGGTTTCATATGTCCAAAAATGCATAAACAATGTTGAAAAATGAAGTTTTTAAACAATTGCACTGTTATAGCCGAATACAACAGAGAAAATGCAGATTTTCAGTTCTAAAATAGCCTCTGAATCAATCAACACTTTGAATATTCATTAAATCAATTATGAACACATAATTACATCAAACTTAATCAACCCAACTTCACACCTCAAAGCAATTACGACAAATCACCAAACAATGAATATGTATATACAATCATCATAGTATAACAACATAACTCGCATGCCAAACACTTTAATGCAATGCGTATAAGCAAAAGCATGATTTCCAGAATTCAAACCAAAACCCTCCTCGAAGGGCGTAAATCATAATTGTACAGCCTCTCACAGACCAGTACTAATTACTAAGGTGCAATCTCTCACGGATCAGCACAATTTACTAGTGTGCAGCCTCTCACAGACCAGCACGACATACAAGAGTGCAGTCGGCTCACAACCAGCACAATATACTAGCGTGCAGTCTCTCACAGACCAGTACGATTTTCTAGAGTGCAATCGCTCACAGGATCAACACATTCTAGAGTGCAATCTCTCATAGATCAGCATGACGCACAATCCCGCAAGGATAAGATGAACCATAATTCACATGGCATCATCCTGTGGCCATCACGGTCACCACTATCACCATGGCCCCATCGCGGTCACCATGTACTATGAAAATGCATGGGCATACTCTGATTCTTTTCACCACAATCATTAAGTAAATGCATATTAAAAGATTCCCATTTTTAATACTCATTTAACACTAATGATTTTTCAGATACAACACAGAGCATACTCAAACATAATTATTCACAACTAATTCCGAGCATTTCTACACAAACACACATAAATCACATCTCCAAATCTTCCACACATAAATGAATTAAATTCATATTTCCACCATCCACACATAGTTTCTTCAAACAAATTCATAATATATTATTGAACACTAATTTCACCAAACAGAATCACCAAATTTTTCAAACATAATCACCATATCAATCTCCAAATTTCAACCATAAATCACCACAACACATTAATATATCGATTCCCACCGCCCTTAACGTCGTGCAACTGTCTCGATTCCTTCCAACTCAAGGAGTTAACTACTAAACATAAATATTATAACAATTGTTCACCCAATAAAATTAATCCACACACAACAAATCCTAACATAAATCTCTCTCACACACCAAATCCGTAAAACAAAATTAATCTTATTTTAGTTAAACAAAAAAAAAAATATTGTCCAAATTCACATACACCTACTCAACTATTAAAGCACCGAAATTTGAGAAATAAAAATACTCTAAACTCTTTTTTTTCTTTTTAAACTCAATCAAAGAGTAATTAAAAGAGTAACATTTTAAACTCTAACGATTGTTAATTTCAATATTATATCTTTTGCTCAAACTCTTTAACTTAGTTAAAATTTGAACTTTTTCACAACTTAACAACTCTAAATTTTTCATAAAATTTCAACTTCAGTTCCAACTCATTTATTTGAAAATAACTCATTACTAACTCAAACACATCAAATTTAATCACTATACATAAAATCACCTCAGAAAAAGAAATTCATAATATAATTTGGATTTTAGATTTTAAACATTTCTTCTATATGATTCTTGATGGACCATATTATAAATTTCCTGCAAAACAATCTTTCCAGAGATAAATATGCCATATAGAGATGCCTTCAAAAGAATATAATAAACACAAACACTATAGAATATCATACATTATACATAATAGCAAAGGAAAAATGTGTTATGTAGAATTAAACAAACACTAACAATAAAAACAAAGGAAAAGTGTTAGAGAAACACAGTAGTCCAGGTCCAAACAAAACAACACACCTCAAAACAACTAAATCCATTTTCAACTAACTCACACATAAACTAATTAAATTCATTTTCACAAAATCACACCTCAAATACATCAAATTTCTTTTCCACAAATCACAAATAATGTCCTAAATGCAAACTAAAAGTTTGAAGGAGCTCTTACTTTAACGATAGCTCTAACACGCGATTACGGTACCGTAATTAATTCCGGTAAAATTTAATTTCGTGACGTCGCGTCGAAAACTAGATCACTAGCACAGCAGCGTGGCGATGAGCAACTTTCTCTTCTGTCACTTCTCGAATGGAAGCTTAGATCTAGTAATAAAATGGGGTTTGTGTTTTATGGTTTTAGTTTTGTTTTTGGAAAACAAAGGAAAGAAGGAGAAGAAGATTCACATTTCTGTTTCTATGTGCCCGTTTCCTTGCTTTCTTGTCTATATATATACATACATTACTTATTATATATATATATATATACTTAAACTAATAATATATATATTAAAACCAAACTACAAATATTCTAAAAATATCTAGATATTTTATAAATTGTCATTTCACCCATCACTTCCCAAACCACATTTTGTTAAAAATATCAACTCTCGTCGCAACTCAGTTGACAGATACAATTTTCAGCAACCCGAGGTATTTTTAACAAAATTGTCCGGTATTAAATTCTTTTTTAACGTAAATAAATAAAACTATTGCTCGACGAATAATTTAATCGGGGATCCAAAAATATTTTTGGCATTAAATTCACAAAACACTAAAATACAATAATTTGGCTAAAAAGCCTCAGAGTTCAACACTAAAAATACCCTACAATTGCATAATTTATTATTTAAAACTATGGGTCTTACATTACTATCCCCTAAAATTAGTTTCGTCCTCGAAACTATGCATCGACAAACAACTTATGGTGTTGTTCCCTCATCTTGCTCTCCAATTCCCAAGTCGCATCTCTAGTAGTTGGGTTCCAAATTACCTTGACCAAGGAAACATCCTTGTTCCTTAATCGATTAATCTTCCTATCATCAATTCTTATAGGTAATACTTCGAATGACAAGTTATCCTTCAGTTGAATTGTGTCAGGTTCGATCACATGTGACGGATCTGTAAGGTATTTCCTTAACTGCGACACATGAAATACATCGTGAATTTAGACAGTATTGGAGCAATGCTATCCGATAAGCAACAGGTCCAATTCGTGCAGAAATCTGATATGGTCCAATGAATTTCGGAGTCAATTTCTTCGATTTCATAGCTCTGCCAACTCCAGTAGTAGGTGTGACTCTCAGAAACACATGATCCCCTTGCTCGAATTCCAAAGGTCTGTGTCGTTTATCCGCATAACTCCTTTGACGATCCTGTGAGACCTTCATTTTCTCTTTTATCTTCTTTACCTTATCTGTAGTTTGTTTCACCATCTCAGGTCCTATAATCATACTTTCACTGTCCTTATACCAACACAAAGGCATTTGACACTTGCGTCCATACAGAGCCTCATATGGTGCCATTCCAATACTTGTATGGAAACTATTGTTGTAGGTAAACTCAACCAACAGAAGTACATCATCCCAACTTCCTCTATCATCTAATACACATGCTCTCAATAGGTCTTCCAAGGACTGATTTGTCCTCTCAATCTGTCCATTCGTTTGTGAATGGTAAGCTGAACTCAATCTTAGTTTTCAATCCCAACGCTTCATGCAATGCTTCCCAAAAGTGCGACGGGAATTTCGGGTCACGGTTTGACACAATACTTCGCAAGAACTGTCAATCTTTGTCGGATCCACAATGATTCTTTACGCGAGAAGCAATTGTATACAATTGTATAAATTGGCATACAATTGCTTCTCGCGTAAAATTTCAAGAACTTGGCGCAAATGTTCTCCATGTTCTTCCTCAGTCCTGGAATAAATCAAAATATCATCAATGAACACCACAACAATTTATCTAGAAATGGACTAAAAATTCTGTTCATGTAGTCCATAAAAATTGCTGGTGCATTGGTAACTCCAAATGGCATAACAAGATATTCATAATGTCCATAACGAGTTCTGAAGCAGTTTTCTGAATATCTCCTTCTCTCACTCGAATTTGATGGTAACCCGACTTCAAGTGAATCTTCGAAAATATCACGGCTCCTCTCAATTGATCCATCAAATTATCGATACGTGGTAAAGGATAACGATTCTTAATAGTCGCCTTATTAAGCTGCCGATAATCCACACATAAGTGTGAGCTTCCGTCCTTCTTCTTAACTAGCAAAACCGGAGCTCCCCATGGTGATACACTTGGCCTAATAAATTTCTTCTCCAACAAATCTTCAATTTGGCCTTTGAGCTCATTTAATTCCAATGGTGACATTCGATACGGCGCAATTGAAATTGGTCCGGTTCCTGGGTGCAAATCAATGAAGAACTCCACTTCCCTTATTGGAGGTAACCCTGGAATTTCCGTTGGAAATACGTCCTGGTACTCCTTTACAAGCACTACATCTTCTATGTTCACATTCACCTTTGCATCCACGTTGGACAAAGACAGAAACTCGCGAGTTCCTTCTCTTAGTGACACTCCGAGTTTGTTTAGCAGCTAGATACTTAACAACTCCTGGTTCGGGGAAAAGAACCAGTTTGCGAGCACAGTCCAAGGTCACATAATGATACGACATCCAATCCATACCGAGAATGACCTCGAGTGATTGTAGAGGTAAACAAATCAAATTAATCAAGAAATCCCTATTCTGGATAGTTACTTGACAATGTAAAACATGCAGAATTTACTGTCAAAGTCTTAACAGGTGTAGAAACAACCAAATCAAAAGGTAGAGACCACACAAATAACTTTAGACGATTCACACAATCCATAGCAATGAAGGAATGAGTTGCCCCCGAATCAAAAAGTGCAGTTAGAGCGTTACCTGCAATCTCAAAATCACGTTGAATCAAATTGCTAGATGGATTTCTAGCTTCAGCACCTACGCAATAAACGCGTCCTCTAGATGTAGGAAGAGTAGCCCTAGTTGCATTCACTATTGGTTCCACCTTCGGATCCCTGAAATCCCTTGCAATGTGCCCTGGCTTCTGGCAATTGTAACAAATTGGATTGTTAGAGGTACAAGCAGTAGCATAATGTCCTTCTTTTCCACATCGGAAACATCGAATCACCTGTCCCAATTATCTTCCAAAGTTCTGGTTCCTTGGGTGATTCTGACCCCTGTTGTTGTTCTGCGGGCGGTTATATGGCTTAACAAACTTGTTTTCCTTTGTTGTTCTGATGGTTCATCCGATTAGGCCCCGGAACTAAAGTTCCCTCCTCGGTTGGCTCTCTTGTTCTTTCATGTCCTCAACTTCTCTACATTTCTCCACTAAAACTTGGAACGTTGAATTCCCAATGGTAGGACAGAGTCTTGAATCTCATACTTCAGTTCATTTTGGAAACGGTGACACATAAATTGTTCATCAACCTCTTCACAGAAAAACCTAAAATGCTTTGACAGTGACTCAAACTTAGCAGCGTACTCACCCACTGTCATATTTCCCTGATAGAGTTTAAGAAAATCATCCCCCAGCTTAGTCCTGGTACTCATCAGGAAGTATTTGTCTAAAAAACTTCCTTTTAAACGACTCCCAATCAACCTCCTCATGAGCTGATCCCATTAGAAGCCTGGCACTCCTCCACCAATATTCGGCATCCCCTAGTAGCAGATACGTAGCATAGTTGACCTTCACCCTTGCTTGACAATTAATCATTCTCGAAGATCTTTCCACTTCTTGAATCCCATTGATCAGCATTTTCCGGGCTCTCATCACCCTTGAACTTTGGAGGATTGTAACGACGAAAATCTTCCAATCCCTTAGATTCAGCAACACGGATCTCTCTTTCCCTCTTCTCCAGATCCCGCAAAGTCTTTTGCAGCTGTCTGTGCAGCAACAGAAGGCAGCCATATTATTCATTGCTTCAGCCATTTGATCGTCCCTGTTGATGTTGACTCTTGTAGCGTCGTTCCTTCTTAGAGGCATTGTTTCCTATAAAACCAACATCAAGAAGAAATCTTAACACCTCTTAGAAGAATTCCAAAAGAGCTTTCGACTTCATCAACACATAACAAATTACACAAGACTTGACAACTCAAACAACTTACCCTGACGCATGATCAGATAACGACTCCTAACCTATAGGTCAACCTACAATCTAACCAAAGCTCTTTTACCACAATGTAACACCCCAATTTTTAAACAGCGTAAGTGTATTTTTTTTTTCAAAAATCAACTAATGTAAATCCAAAGCGTAACACAAACATATTGTCATAATTAATTACATCATAATTATAACAAACTGAAATAGTTGTGAGGCGATAAACTAAAATATCCAAATATAAAATATGCATGGGCTAGAGACCATCAGGCATCGCTCATACCCCGGGGGTATTCTCGTCGCTCACATAGCTCCAAGAAATCTAATCCAAAACAGTCTGCTACTTTAGTGACAGTCGGTAAAGGATCATTCACTGGAAGAGGAAGCTATGACTCGGCCCGCCTAGATGACCCTACAATCTCTCGCTCCATGGGCATCGGCCCCTTATCCTTTCTTCCATTCCCTGGTCCAACCACTGTATCCTCAGCTCCCACAACGGCCTCTGCCTCCACTCTAACTGAGGAATCCTTCGCATCTTCCCAAGCTCCACTCATCCCAAGCACTAATCCGGAAGGTACCGGATAATCAATCTTCTCGCGAGTGAGTTCCACAAAAAATATTGCCCCAGCTTTCCTACTAGTCCTCACTACCCTCCCCGTATAAGTGGCCCTGCTTGAGATAGGGCCATATACCCAAGCAGTCGGCGAGTCTCGATCACGGAAGTCTAACGACGTCTCCTTCGTCAAGGTAACAATCGGTGGAATGAACTCGAGTATCATCTAAGGGCAAAGCCCAAATTTCCACAATAATTGTAAAGGGTCACCAACCGAAATTAACAAATAACGCTTAGCAAAATTCTTATATTTTCAAAAGCCCAAAAGAACCTTTCGTCTTAGCATACTCCTCGAAAGGGTTTTCATATGTCCAGAAATGCATAAACAATGTTGAAAAATGAAGTTTTAACAAACTGCACTGTCATAGCCGAATACAACAGAGAAAATGCAAATTTTCAGTTCTAAAATAGCTCTGAATCAATCAACACTTCGAATATTCATTAAATCAATTATGAACACATAATTACATCAAAACTTAATCAACCCAACTTCACACCTCAAAGCAATTACGACAAATCACAACAACAACCGAATATGTATATACAATCATCATAGTATAACAAACATAACTCGCATGCCAAACACTTTAATGCAATGCGTATATGCCAAAATGCATGATTCCAGAATTCCAAACCAAAACCCTCCTCGAAGGGCGTAAATCATAATTGTACAGCCTCTCACAGACCAGTACTAATTACCAAGGTGCAATCTCTCACGGATCAGCACGATTTACTAGCGTGCAGTCTCTCACAGACCAGCACGACATACTAGAGTGCCGTCACTCACAGACCAGCACAATTTACTAGCGTGCAGTCTCTCACAGACCAGCACGAATTTCTAGAGTGCAATCGCTCACAGATCAGCACATTCTAGAGTGCAATCTCTCACAGATCAGCACGACGCGACAATCCCCGCAAGGATAAGATGAACCAACAATTCACATGGCATCATCCCGTGGCCCATCATGGTCACCACTATCACCATGGCCCCATCGCGGTCACCATGTACTACGAAATGCATGAGCATACTCTAACTCTTTTCACCATAATCATTAAGTAAATGCAGCTATTAAAAGATTCCCCATTTTTAATACTCATTTAATACTAACGATTTTTTTCAAACACAACACAAAGCCTACTCAAACATATTTATTCACACCAATTAAAATTTCCACAACCACACATAAATCACAACTCCAAATTCCATTCATACCTAAATTGAATTAAATTCATTTTCCACCAAGTCACCCATAAATTTCTTCTAAAAAAAAATTCATAATATTAATTATGAACACATCAATTTCACCAAACATGAAGCTAACTACATAAACATAAATATTTATAACAATTTGTTCACAATAAAATTAATTCACACACAACAAAATTCTTAAAATTAAATCTTTCTCACACACCAAACTTTTAAAACCAAATAATCTATATTATTTACTTAAAACTAAATTTAACAAATATTGTCCAAATTTCAGATACACACACTCGACTATTAAAGCACCGAAATCTTTTTGCTCAAACTCTTTAACTTAGTTAAAATTTGAACTTTTTCACAACTTTAACAATGCTAATTTTTTTGTAAAATTTCAATTTCAGATCAAACTCATTTATTTGAAATTAACTCATTACGTAACTCAAACTCATCAAATTTAATTACCGTCAACTCACACCAACAACAATCAATTCAATTCCACAACACACATATAACCCCTCAATTAAATTTCAACAATTCAAACCTAACTCACCCAATTTCAAAACTCCACATTTTTACACATAAACCACCAAAATTGAACAAACCAAGTAACACACTGATTTGGCTTGTATGGATTTGGTCAGTCATATCCCACAACAAACTCATAGTTAATTCAACAACAATTCCAAAATGTCACTGTCACCATGCAAAAGCAAGACCTCAAAATATATCAACAACACAACAATGTGTTGAAATCAACAACAATCAAATAGATACAAAGAAATCTGTACCAATCTTGGATATAAATAAAATCCACAATTGCATAATCACAAAATCCCCAATTTCGGAAGTATAAAAACTCTAACCATGAATTCAAAACACAAACATGTTACTCATAGTCCCAATTTCATAACCAATCAGTAGATAAATAAATAACTAACAATGGATATTATGGGATTCAATCACTACAAAACACAACTCAAAACAAACTAAATTCAATTTCAACTAAATCACACATAAACTAATTAAATTCATTTTTCACAAAATCACACCTCAAATACATCAAATTTCATTTCCACAAACTCACAAATAATGTCCAAAATGCAAACTAAAAGTTTGGAAGGAGCCCTTACCTTAACGATAGCTCTAACACGCGATTACGGTACCGTAATTAATTCCGGTAAAATTTAAGTTCGTGACGTCGCGTCGAAAACTAGATCACTAGCACCGCAGCGTGGCGATGAACAACTTTCTCTTCTGTCACTTCTCGAATGGAAGCTTAGATCTAGTAAATAAATGAGGGTTTGTGTTTTATGGTTTTAGTTTTGTTTTTGAAAAACAAAGGAAAGGAGAAGAAGGTTCACGTTCTGTTTCTCTGTTTATCTGTGCCCGCCTCCTTGCTTGCTTTCTTGTCTATATATATACATACATTACTTTATATATATATATATATATATATATATATTTATTAAAACAAACTACAAATTTCTAAAATCTAGATCCTTTATAAAATTATATTTCATCCATCTAACTCCCAAACCACTTTTTGTTAAAAATATCAACTCTCGTTGCAACTCAGTTGACAGATACAATTTTCAGCAACCCGAGGTATTTTTAATAAAATTGTTCGGTATTAAATTCTTCGTAACATAAATAAATAAAACTATTGCTCGACGAATAATTTAATCGGGGATCCAAAAATATTTTTGGCATTAAATTCACAAAACACTAAAATACAATAATTTGGCTAAAAAGCCTCAGAGTTCAACACTAAAATACCCTAAAATTGCATAATGTATGATTTAAAACTATGAGTCTTACAATAAACTTAGTAACTTTTTGCTTAAAAATACCTTTAAAAGATGATAAGTAGATAGTACACTTTGTAGAAAATTAATAGAAGACGACATTCTTATTATTAAAATTATATTGAAGACATTATTTTTGGATCTACTAGTTGCACTCTTTGCCGAGAACTTTCTAAATTAATCCAGCGTGAATCTAAAATGAGTATGATAGGAGATCTTAAGTTCTTAGGGATACAAATTTAGCAACGTCAAAAAGGTATATACATTCATCAAACTAAGGGAATAACATTTAGTGTACGTGATAAAATCCCTACTTTACCTTACCGTTTCCAGACCTCACATCATGTTTAGTGTAAGTTTATGTGCAAGATTTCAAGCTGACCTAAGGGAATCACATTTAACTGTTGTTAGGAGAATCGTTAGATACCTAAAATGCACTACCAACCTTACCTTGTTCTACAAGAAATCTCCTAAGTACAAACCTAGTGGTTACTATGACTTTGATTATGCTGGAGATAAACTTAAGAGAAAAAACACTAATAGAAATTGCACCTTATTAGGTGACAACTTAATATCCTGGTCAAGTAAGGGGCAAAACACCATTGCAATGTCAACAACAGAGGCTGATTACATTTTAGACACGGGCTGCAGTTCTCAACTACTTTGGATGAAGCATCAACTTGAAGACTACAAAATCCTAGAATCCAACATTCCCATATATTGCAATAACAATTCTGCTATTCGTCTAACCAAAAATCATATCTTACATTCTAGAGCTAAACACAAAGAGATCAAATCACATTTCATTAAGGACTTTGTTCAAAAAGAGGTACTAAACATTCAGTTTGTCGACACTTAACACCAATGGACTGACATATTCACCAAACCACTACCTGAAGATAGATTTGATTTTATCAAGAAAAAACTACACCTTACCTTCATACCTGACTGATATGGTGATAACTTCAAACTAGTTTAGTTTTACATTAGTTTTTTTTATTTATATTTTTTTGTAATATGTTATATTCACTTTATTAAATAAAAAAAAGACATTTCATGAACTTATTTTAATTATGTGAGAGAGCGAAGATGGATGGCAATTTTGAAGAGCCGAAGCGGTTGAGAGTTTTTCCATTATGTTTGAAAGATGATGCTAAGGAATGTATTATTTCTTTACCCTACAAAAGCATTATTATATGGAATGACCTTGAAGATAAGTTTTTGGAGCAGGACTTTCCTTCCACGATGTCCGCTAGAAAGAAGTAAGAAATTTTTAATTACAAAAAGAATGAGGGGGGATTTCTCTGTGACGACACTGCTATTAAGAAAAAGCGGTACTTTCCTTCCACAATGTCTGTTAAGAGTTTACTATTAGGATGTCGTAATCATGCTTATGACGACACTGCTCAAATACAAATTTTCTATAATAGTTTGTGGCGAAGTACTAGAATGATTTTATGCTATAACAGTCAGTTCTTTGAATTACCAATACACATTGAAAGCATGAAATATAATATAGATTAGGGAATCAAATGAGAAGATCATGGCTCAAGGGAAGATTGTTTCAAAGTAGATAGAAGAAGTCAATGTCGCTGAGAGAGAGACATTAATGGAAACTCTAAATTTATAACCTCAAGTTGCTCTTGTCAAATTGTTGGACCATACATGAACAATATATGAACAAATTACGAACATAATCAATTTGAAGAATTTACCAACACAATCTAAACAAATTCTGAACATAAATAATATGAAGAATTTACAATCTCAATCTAAACAAAAAAGAAATATAATCAAAAAAGAAATACAATTCAGAATTAAGCAAGGACTAAATTGAAGCCCAAATTTTAACTATAAATCGATACTCAAGAATAAACCAGAAAATCATCGGAAAGCATAAAAGAGTAGTCTTAGAGTTTAAAGAGAAAAACACTTGTTCAAGTTAGAATTATTTTCTAAGTGTTTTTTCTTAAAGTGTGAGATTTATTATTATTATCAGCTTTAGTAGAAGCAACTACTCAAGTTTCAATCTTTTGTATCCAACACATTAATGGTTAGTTCCTTCTTCAATCTGGGGTTGTCAAGTTGTTAGGAGAAAATTTTCCTTATAGGGTCAAGGTGGTTAGTTACTTAAAAGTATGGGGTTGATAGGCTATTTGGGAAGACTGGTTTGGAAAATCACTAACAACAAAAGAAAGAAACAACC
>PGWS01024113.1:0-10381 GCA_002896235.1 Cicer reticulatum | reverse complement strand
CGACCATCCCAGATCACAAGTGAAGCTGAGAACGATCCTCTACAGTCAACTGCAATGGTCAGCCAAAGCTCCCATCACAGAACCGTTAATCACGCTCTGATCGTACGGTCATGATTCATCCACCAGATTTAGGTTCCTGTCTCCTTAGAATATAAGGACACAGTAGTACGATCCTATAGAACAGATCCTGTTCAAGTAAGGTCGTGACTTCTACTCCTTTCCATGGTTATATAAATACTTGAGTTTTGTCATGTGTTAACGATGTGGGACTAGTACTGTGACGTGGGCTGGGCCTGGGCCTAACATTAATTTTCTTTTTAATAATTCATATTTTTTTTATCAATAATTTAAATAAAAAATTATAATATTTATAGCATAGACGTTTTTCATAAGATATTTTTGTAACATAGTAAAGTTGGTCGGTCAGACAAATTATTTTTATTGAAATAGTAAGTTATTATGTAAACAAGTTGATAAAGGTTTATGGAAATATTATACTTTGTTTTCTCTATCAAATTTTCTTACATGTATTTATGCAAATTAATATGTTATATAATAAAGGTATAGAATGAAACCATAATAAAAATAGGTCATTGTTTATGAATCATGATAATTTTGTTCTTTGATTATTCATGTTAAATATTAGTTAACTCATTTAAAATTTATTCTTTATAGACGTGAAACAGAATTCACCGAATAAATTGTTGCAGAAGTATGGAAAATGTCACAACTAATACGAAAGCTAAGCTTTATGCAATTTGTCAAGGTTTAATCGCATCTTGGGATTTGGGTTACATAAATACACTAGTTGAAAACTGGTTTCATTGGAAGTTTGTTAAGCACATTGATGAAGGGCGATATTGAGCGTGATGCATATGGTAGGTAACTTGGTCAGCGACATGACATACGCTTTCTCGTGCAAATAATTTGTCCTTAATATGGTCAATTCTCTCAGGGAAAGATAATGCTTGTGCAGATATATTTAGCAAGATAATTCTCTAACTAATTTGGTAATTATTCAAAATATAATATTTAGATTCTTCCTTTTTAAATATTAAAGTAGCAGACCAATTAAGACAAATAAAAAAGGTAGTAGGTTACTTTCTCTTACGATAACTGAGTATATATAATTAACAAGTTGACTCACAAATAGGCACCAATTTAATGTCAGTTTGGCAAATGTCAAAATATTAGCTTATAATGAATAAATTGGAATTGTTAAAATTAGAGTTATTTTGATAATGATAATTCTTTAATGAGTTTAGAGCATTTTTAAGATCAAAAAATTTATAGCGTTTTTTATATACTACTTCAAGTAGCAGCTTATATAAAGGTTATGGTGTTTAATTTTTTTCTTTTTGTCATTTTTTTATTATTATCTTAATTCAAAAATATTTAATATTAATTTAAAATATATTTTTATGATATTTTATATTTATCAATTAATTCAACGCTAATTATTATCAAACACTTTAAATTTAATTAGTTAGTTTACCCTCTATCAACTAACTTATATGTTATTCACTATAAGTTTATCCGCTATTTTTTTACCATTCAAAGTCTTAATGTCCAAAAACGTTGCATACCAATAAAATAAAATAAAATAAAATCATATCAAATTATATTAACAAAAATGCACATTAGTGGGTGTCGTGTTAACTTGCTTTCATCCCTAAGGGTTGGGCGATTAATCAAATGAGGTGATTGTACCAACTATTGCAAAAGATTTGAAATTAGATAACCATTGTTTGTCGACACTTTTAAACCTGAACAAAGATTTTATGAGAAGGTGTACTAAAATTTCCCTTATGACAAGTCTTTAAGAGATCATTTGCTTGCCATTATTATCATATGCTATATGTGAAGTCTATTTCAGTTTCTTTTTTTGTTGGTTGGATAGATGTTTGACTATGTATAAATATTTCAACTATGCATGTTACTGTTTTTTGATAGAGTGCATTTCAATGAAGCAATCATATACCCAAAATTCACGATACAATTAAATCAATCGTCAAAGTCTATCCATAAACATTACTGTTAGAATAAATTTATCTCTTAACAAATAGTAATAGCAATAACGACGACAAAATAATATAATAATAATAATAATAATATAATTAAATAATAATAATAATAATAACAATACTAATAATAATAATATTTAGATAATAAAAATATTATTTACACAAAATTCTCGAGACTAAATGAAAATTTGTATTATTATTATTATTTAAAACTTTTGAATACTAAAGACACATATTATCATTTAATACATGTTTGGATTGACAAAATTTCGAAAAACAAAGATTTTAACAAAAACTACTATTTAAAGGTTAAATAAAAATATGGGAAATTTTTCAAATTCACCACCAGTTTTTCTTTACTAAAATTTATCCATCTCGACATACTAATATTTATTAATTATTTGAGTCATGATGAGAAGGTCGTTCACTAAAAAGCAATTCTTGTGAAGACACACGAATTTGGATATGTTATTTTGATCACGCACAAAAAAATTATATTTCTTTTAATTATTTTAAAACCTATATATTATTTAGTTATTATTTTTCCATTTTTTCTCTTTTATGTGTGTGTTTATATTTTTGTGTCAGCACAATAATTTTTTCACTACTAAGTTATTAAGAACTCTTATAGTATAAAAGAAAAATCTTGAGGGACATGTGATACATAATTATATTGTATTGTCAATTACTTTGAGTAAGACGACATTAACTATGGTTTGACTAAAATTAGTGAGTATAATATTTATCTTAATAAGTCTTTGGTGGACACTCAGACCCAATTATTAATCAAGACAATACATCTCTTTGGCTCTGTGAAAGACAATACATCTCTTTGTCTTTGTGAATCTTTATGAATTGCCATTCACATTTCAATTGAAATATACTATCCTATTTAACTATACACCTGATCAATAGGTTTAATCAATTTTTTACATAAAATAATTTCATGATTAATTTGTAAAATGTTAAAAGTACATAAATTTTAAAAAAATTTAGAATGTTTCAAATTAATAGTAATCATATAAATGAGGAACATGAAACAGTTAAATTATACAACTTTTACGAGATAAAATGTGAACTCTTTAAATAAATATATCATTAGAAGGAACACTCCAAAGAAAACAAAACCTACATAAATCAATTCTAAGTAGAAGAAAATTATCTGTTAAGATAAACATACTATAGCATGCACTAAAGCTCAACATCTTATAATGGCATTACATATATTAATATGATGACCTTGTATGAAGTGTATAAGTCAACAAAGTTTTAACTTTTCATATAAACAAAAGGAAACTTAGCCTATATATAGGTATTCAAAAATATATTTACCACTTAACACATAAATATTTTAGTATATTTACTCTAAAACAAAAATAAACATCTTTTAATTTACATATTATTAATATTTAATTATTCAGATAATACATTGAATTTTCCCCCTCGCGTGTAGATTAATCATATTAAATATATGTTGCATTGGATTGTATACACAATGTTTTACCTTTCTTTGAAAATAAAGCAAAATTAGTCTAATACATAGTACAAAAATATATTTACCTCTTAACACATATATGTTAGTATATTCTACCTAAAGCAAAAACAAACATTACTTTAATTTAATACTATTATTTTATACTCAATAATATATATTAAATTTTTCGTGCACGTACGAGTTAACACTTATATAAATAAAGAATTTGCATCTCGAAAAATGTTACTTAAAACAAGAAAAGATACAAGAAATAAGGAAGCAGTGATGAACTTCATTAATACATACAAATGAAAAACACAAAGCAAAAACTAGAGAGAAATATGACAGTTTCATGCTATCAATTATACAAAATAAAATGCATCATCAATATATGATATCATTCAATGCTCTACTTTAACCCTCCTCAAGTCTCTATTATGTAATACACTTTGTATCAACCCCGGAACATTTCAACTCCTAAATGCAGTACGAACACGATTCGTGTTTAATGAAAAACAACAAAAACAAACATTATAATTCTAGTAAATTGACCCAACATTTATTTAGTTAGAGGTTCCTTCTTTTTATGTTTGATTGGTTAAGAATTTGAAGGAAAAAAAAAAAGGACCAGTAACACTTACAACAGCAAAAGCTGATCAATTCGTTCAAAAGTTTCCACTTCATAGGGAAATTATGATCCAACTCATTCAAAAAGATGTTGGCCCAAATTATTCTTCAGCCCCAAAAATGCTAAAGTTGAATGGACGCAAGTCTTTGATTTATGTGAATACTAAATAATGGGAACAAAAAGTCACCTACTTCTCTAATAAAAGTAAAGAAATATAATCAACCTTTATAAAATATAAGTTTTTCCTTGGTAATCTGATCTTTACAAATACTGTTGTTTATAAAATTTTCAATAATCTCCATTTGGATTTTTTTCCATCATCAATTAATCAAAGGATCATGTTAGGAATACTTGTTAAGTGAGTTAAAAATAAAAATAAAAGACAAGTATTGTAAATGAAAACATAAAAATCAAAGGTATTTAAAATTTTCAAGGGGATAAATGCACAACTTCAAGATTAAATTTCTATTATTAGTGTCTTAACAAGTAATTTCTCATGGACACTTTTTAACATTTTTCTTTAAATAAAACCCAATATGACGAACAACCGACTATGTCGTATTTATTAATTAAATTCAAATTAAAAAAAGTAAACATATTATGTCCTTTAATGTAAAAACATAAAAAACACATAAAAACGTGAAGACTCAGCTTTACAATTTTCATAGGAATTTGGAATTTTGCTACAGTATACGGCTAAAATAAAATAAAATAAAAAAGAACCTAGAAGTCTCCTTACGACAAGTAATCGTTGTTGCTTGTCAACATCAAATAATGAATTCTTAAATGACCAAATTTATCTACCTCAAGACATCTAACACACGATTGCATAACAGCTGAAATTGAGGAAAACTCACAACTTACAAAATACAAAGGTTTGTATTGCCCATAAATAATGACTCTGACAAAGATGGTAAAGTTAGCTTTAAATGCTGCAAAAATAATATTCTTTAGAAGAAAACATAAGCGAAATTCCGAACACTAACAATTAGGGAATGCACTTCCCAAATATTGTTTAAGAAAACCAGAGATACCAAGATTAATACAATTAACTGCAAATTTTTAGGACAATTAAAACTGATTTCAAATATAAACCAAGATTTAAGTGTTTAAAATTAGAGGTTTGAACCTACTCCGAACAGAGAGCGGTACAGAATTCAGAGTTTTTTCACACTTTTCCTGTGACCAACATGCGTTGTCGTGCTTTCATCAGAGGCAATAGGTATCCACCAAGGTCTCAATCACCTATATGTATAACAATGTTTAAGAAATCTTGACCACAGAATTTAAATTAATTCCAGGATCTATGAAAGAAAAATTAGGAAGCACAAAATTAGACCTCTGTTATATTCCCCTACCATAATGTAATAAACCAAACCTTGAAAAGAAAGATGTTACATTTAAAAGGCAGAGATAGATTCTAAATAAAAATTATAATTTTAAAAAAAAATGTTTACTACAATCAATATACTAAAACAAATGTAACTCATAAATCACTAAAGAAACAAAGTAACTCATCAATATACTAAAGAATTTATAAAATATGGTAATAAACGGGCCTTTGCAAGCTGTGTTTTCTTAGCATCATCAGTGACATTCATCAAACATGATTCTAAAGCATTGTTTAAGTTGATGGCAGTTCTGAGTTGGCAGGAGCTTCGAAATGCAAAAGGTCTGCAATACATTTTCACAGACTTTTTTGTAATCAAACAATAACCATGTAGGGGCTCCACAAAACAAAGATTGACCCTATCATCAGCCTCTTGGATAGACCAGCTAGAATCTGATCGACGGTCAACTAACACGGCTTCCTTCACCTCTGTGACTTCAATGAGGATAAAGACGGCTTCCCAGGCCTCTTCGCAACTTTTGTAGATTGAGAAACATTCGCTACATTAGCATAATTTACAATCCTGTTCACAATCTGCACCATTTTCCTGTCTATCATCATTTGCCTCTGGCCAAAGAGCAGGTCGTTGCAGTTGCAGCAGTTCTTAGATTTGAGCCGTCAAATCCTGTTCATTGTGCAGAGATTACAACACTATACAATAAAGCAAACAGAGAATTCTTTCCCAAACAGGGAAATTCTATCCTACTTCTCCAAAACATGCTCACACAAATGTCTTCCCAACAGAAAATGCTAAGTTGGACTATAAAAGCGAATTCTTAAAAATTATGTATAAGACCACAGAATGAAAACAAAATCATACACCTACCTAATAAAAATCAAGAAACTGAAACAACCTTTAAAGCATCAAAATTTGCTTTGGAGATCTTATTCTTTGCAATGCAGTTGTTCAAAATATCTCCATAACTCATCTGGATTCTTATTAACATCAATTAAACTAAGACCGAACAATTAAATTCAAATAAAATAATATAAAAAAAGAGCATATCATGCTGTTTAAAGAAAAACATAGAAGCACATAAAAAAGGTAAAAAGATCACTTTACAACTTCATAGGAACCTGGAAGCTGCACTTTTCTATCAATTTTACCAGTGTTGTCAAGCTTCACAAAAAGACCATTGCTGGAAAATTAATGTAATACATATCAATTTGGGACATGGATGAAAAGTAAAATGGAAAAATGAAGATGCATTGTTATAGGGGAAAAGGATTGGAGAGAGATACACGAGTTGGAGAAGAGGCATTGTAAAGGCGACGTTGGAAGGCAGAGATGGAAAATCTTGCTTCTACCAAATTATAGAAGCTACACTTTGTGATGAAAATTCATTTATGTGTTGTATATTCTGAAAATTTATTGAATTCACACTCAGTTCAAAATGCAGAAGGACACAGTATTGTTATAATGTTATATAACCTGAGACTACCATATATCATTTTTTCATTCAAAGTGATTATATGGAGCTATTGTACAAAATGTATATAGAATGCAAAATGTTCTTCTAACATCAAATAAATACATCATTGATAACCTAAAAAAGATTATTATTATTTAATTAAATATTGAAAATTGTGATATTGTCTATATTGAAACAAAATCAATTAGGGTTTATAATTTGGGGATTTTGTCTATCTTAGGTTTTAAAAAAACCAAATGCATAACTGAATCCAAAACACTTTAATGACAATCAAGCATACTTGTAAACGTAATTTGATTTATCAGAGTTAAAATTTAAACAAGCCGTGCAATTAAGGTTTGAACAATTTTCCAAAAACCAAATCTGAAAATACAAACCTTATATGATGGTGACGACGACGTTCTGGAACACGGAAAGCGACCCAGTTGAAAGAAGCGGTACGAGAGAGGGTATTAGGGTTAACGTTCTACGAACGGATCAAAACGACAGCGCAAAAAAAAGATTGGAATCTGTCAGACAACAAAGTGCGACATCCCAGATCACAGTGAAGCTGAGAATGAACCTCTACAGTCAACTGCATGGTTCAGCAAAGCTTCCCATCACACAGGAACCGTTAATCACGCTCTGATCGTACGGTCATGATTCATCACCAGATTAGGTTCCTGTCTCTCTTAGAATATAAGGACAACAGTAGTACGATCCTATAAGAACAGATCCTGTTCAAGTAAGGTCGTGAACTTCTACTCCTTTCATGGTTATATAAATACTTGAGTTTTGTCAGTGTTAACGATGCGGGACTAGTACTGTGAGTGGGCTGGGCCTTGGGCCTAACATTAATTTTCTTTTTAATAATTCATATTTTTTTTATCAATATTTAATAAAAAATTATAATATTTATAGCATAGATCGTTTTTCATAAGATATTTTGTAACATAGTAAAGTTGGTCGGATCAGACAAATTATTTTTATTGAAATAGTAAGTTTATGATGTACAACGTTGATAAGGTTTATGGAAATATTATACTGTTGGTTTTCCTCTATCAATATTTTCTTACATGTAATTTATGCAATAATATGTTATATAATAAAGGTATAGAATGACATATATAATGTCATTGTTTTAATTCCGCAATCAATGAAATTTTTGCTTCTTTGATTATTCCATGTTAAATTGTTAACTCATAAAATTTATTCTTTTAGACGTGAAAAGATTCACCCGAAATAAATTGTTGGCAGAAGTATGGAAATGGTCACAACTAATACGAAAGCTAAGCTTTATGTCATATTTGTCAAGGTTTAAATTCGCATCTTGGGATTGTGGGTTACATAAAATAGACTAGTGAACACTGTTCTTGGAAGTTGTTAAGCATACATTGATGAAGTTGGCGATATGAGCGTTGATGCATATGGTAGGTACTTGGTCAGCGACATGACATACGCTTTCTCGTGCAAATAAATTTGTCCTTAAATATGGTCAATTCTCTCAGGGAAGATAATGCTTGTGCAGATATTTTAGCAAGATAATTCTCTAACTAATTTGGTAATTATTCAAAAATATAATATTTAGATTCTCCTTTTAAATATTAAAGTAGCAGACAACTTTAAGACAAATAAAAAAAGTAGTAGGTAACTTTCTTACGATAACTGAGTATATATAATTAACAAGTTGACTCACAAATAGGCACCAATTTAATGTCAGTTTGGCAAATGTCAAAATATTAGCTTATAATGAATAAATTTGGATTGTTAAAATAGAGTTATTTTGATAATGATAATTCTTTAATGAGTTTAGAGCATTTTATCAAAAAATTATAGCGTTTTTTTATATACTACTTCAAGTAGCAGCTTATAGGTTATGGTGTTTAATTTTTTCTTTTTGTCATTTTTTTATTATTATCTTAATTCAAAAATATTTAATATTAATTTAAAATATATTTTTATGATATTTTATATTTATCAATTAATTCAACGCTAATTATTATCAAACACTTTAAATTTAATTAGTTAGTTTACCCTCTATCAACTAACTTATATGTTATTCACTATAAGTTTATCCGCTATTTTTTTACCATTCAAAGTCTTAATGTCCAAAAACGTTGCATACCAATAAAATAAAATAAAATAAAATCATATCAAATTATATTAACAAAAATGCACATTAGTGGGTGTCGTGTTAACTTGCTTTCATCCCTAAGGGTTGGGCGATTAATCAAATGAGGTGATTGTACCAACTATTGCAAAAGATTTGAAATTAGATAACCATTGTTTGTCGACACTTTTAAACCTGAACAAAGATTTTATGAGAAGGTGTACTAAAATTTCCCTTATGACAAGTCTTGTATGAGATCATTTGCTTGCCATTATTATCATATGCTATATGTGAAGTCTATTTCAGTTTCTTTTTTTGTTGGTTGGATAGATGTTTGACTATGTATAAATATTTCAACCTATGCATTTACTGTTTTTTGATAGAGTGCATTTACAATGAAGCAATCATATACCCAAAATTCACGATACAATAAATCAATCGTCAAAGTCTATCCATAAACATTACTGTTAGAATAAATTTATCTCTTAACAAATAGTAATAGCAATAACGACGATAATAATAATAATAATAATAATAATAATAATAATAATAATAATAACAATACTAATAATAATAATATTTAGATAATAAAAATATTATTTACACAAAATTCTCGAGACTAATGAAAATTTGATATTATTATTATTATTTAAAACTTTTGAATACTAAGACACATATTATCATTTAATACATGTTTGGATTGACAAAATTACGAAAATACAAAGATTTTAACAAAAACTACTATTTAAAGGTTAAATAAAAATATGGGAAATTTTTCAAATTCACCACCAAGTTTTCTTTACTAAAATTTATCCATCTCGACATACTAATATTTATTAATTATTTGAGTCATGATGAGAAGTCGTTCTACTAAAAAGCAATTCTTGTGAAGACACACGAATTTGGATATGTTATTTGATCACGCACAAAAAAATTATATTTCTTTTAATTATTTTAAAACTATATATTATTTAGTTATTATTTTTCCATTTTTTTCTTTTATGTGTGTGTTTATATTTTTGTGTCAGCACAATAATTTTTCACTACTAAGTTATTAAGAACTCTTATAGTATATAAAGAAAATCTTGAGGGACATGTGAATACATAATTATATTGTATTGTCAATTACTTTGAGTAAGACGACATTAACTATGGTTTGACTAAAATTAAGTGAGTATAATATTTATCTTAATAAGTCTTTGGTGGACACTCAGACCCAATTATTAATCAAGACAATACATCTCTTTGTCTCTGTGAAAGACAATACATCTCTTTGTCTTTGTGAATCTTTATGAATTTGCATTCACATTTTCATTGAAATATACTATCCTATTTAACTATAC
>PGWS01024112.1:0-11766 GCA_002896235.1 Cicer reticulatum | reverse complement strand
ATAATAATAATAATAATAATAATAATAATAATAATAATAATAATAACAATACTAATAATAATAATATTTAGATAATAAAATATTATTTACACAAAATTCTCGAGACTTAAGAAAATATTGATATTAATTATTATTTATATTTAAAACTTTGAATACTAAGACACATATTATCATTTAATACATGTTTGGATTGACCAAATTACGAAAATACAAAGATTTTAACAAAAAACTACTATTTAAAGGTTAAATAAAAATATGGAGAAATTTTTCAAATTCACCACCAAGTTTTCTTACTAAATTATCCATCTCACATACTAATATTATTAATTATTTTGAGTCATGATGAGAAGTCGTTCTACTAAAAGCAATTCTTGTGAAGACACACGAATTTGGATATGTTATTTGATCACGCACAAAAAATATATTTCTTTTAATTATTTTTAACTATATATATATTAGTTATTATTTTTTCCATTTCTTTTATGTGTTGTTTATATTTTTGTGTCAGCACAATAATTTATTCACTACTAGTTTTTAAGAACTCTTTATAGTATATAAAGAAAATCTTGAGGACATGTGAATACATATTATAATGATTGTCAATTACTTAGTAAGAGACATTAACTATGGTTTGACTAAAATTAAGTGAGTATAATATTTATCTTAATAAGTCTTTGGTGGACACTCAGACCCAATTATTAATCAAGACAATACATCTCTTTGTCTCTGTGAAAGACAATACATCTCTTTGTCTTGTGAATCTTTATGAATTTGCATTCACATTTTCATTGAAATATACTATCCTATTTAAACTATACACCTGGATCAATATGGTGTTAATCAATTTTTTACATAAAAATAATTTCATGAATTAATTTGTAAAATGTTAAAAGTACATAAATTTTAAAAATAGAATGTTTTCAAATATATAAATCATATAAAATGAGGAACATGTAACAGTTAAATATACAACTTTTACGATGATAAAATGTTGAACTATTTAATAAATATATCTTAGAAGGAACACTCCAAGAAAACAAAAACCTTCAATAAATCAATTCTAAGTAGAAAAAAATGTTAAAGATAAATAATGCATCACTAAAGTTAAAAAATCTTATAATAGTATCAATTTTAATATATATTGTATGAATTGTATAATGTCAACAAGTTTTTAACTTTCATTATAAAACAAAAGAAACTTAGCCTATATATAGGTATTCAAAAATATATTTACCACTTAACACATAAATATTTTAGTATATTTTACTCTAAAACAAAAATAACATTACTTTTAATTTACATATTATTATTATTTTAATATTCAATAATACATTGAATTTCCCCCCTCGCGTGTATAGATTATCATATTTTAATATATGTTGCATGGATTTGTATTAGTCTACAATGTTTTACTTTCTTTTGAAATAAAGCAAAACTAGTCTATACATAGTTATTCAAAAATATATTTACCTCTTAACACATATATGTTAGTATATTCTACTCTAAAGCAAAAACAACATTACTTTTAATTTAGATACTATTATTTTATACTCATAATATATTAAATTTTTTCGTGGTCAACGTACGAGTTAACATCTAATTATAATAAAGATATTTCATCTCGAAAAATTAATTAAAACAAGAAAGATACAAGAATAAGGAAGCAGTGATGAACTTCATTATACATACAAATGAAAAACACAAAGCAAAAACTAGAGAGAAATATTGACAGTTTCATGCTATCATATACAAATAAAATCATCATCAATATATGATATCATTCAATGCCTACTTTAACCCTCCTCAAGTCTCTATTATGTAAATACCTTTGTATCAACCCGGAACATTTCAACTCCTAAATGCAGTACGAACACGATTCGTGTTTAATGAAAAAACAAACAAAAACAAACATTATAATTCTAGTAAATTGACCCAACATTTAATTTAGTTAGAGTTCCTTCTTTTTATGTTTGATTGGTTAAGAATTTGAAGGAAAAAAAAAAGGACCAGTAACACTTACAACAGCAAAAGCTGATCAATTTCGTTCAAAGTTTCCACTTCATAAGGGAAATTATGATCCAACTCATTCAAAAGATGTTGGCCCAAATATTCTTCAGCCCAAAAAATGCTAAGTTGAATGGACGCAAGTCTTTGAATTATGTGAATACTAAATAATGGGAACAAAAGTCACCTACTTTCTCTAATAAAAGTAAGAAATATAATCAACCTTTAAAAATATAAGTTTTTCCTTGGTAATCTGATTCTTTACAATACTGTTGTTTATAATATTTTCAATAATCTCATTTGGATTTTTTCATCATCAATTAATCAAAGGATCTGTTAGGATACTTGTTAAGGAGTTAAAAATAAAAATAAAGACAAGTATTGTATGAAAAAATAAAATCAAAATTTAAAATTCAGGATAAATGCAAACTTTCAAGATTAAATTTCTATTATTAGTGTCTTAACAAGTAATTCATGACACTTTTTAACATTTTCTTTAAAATAAACCCAACAATAGTCACAATTAAATTCAAATTAAAAAGTAACATATTATGTCCTTATGAAAACATAAAAACACATAAAAACGTGAAGACTCCTTTTACAATTTTTCATAGGAAATTTGGATTTGTAAGTATAATAAAATAAAATAAAAAAGAACTAGAAGTCTCCTTTACGACAAGTAATCTGTGTGCTTGTCAACATCAATAATGAATTCTTAAATGACAAAATTATCTACTCAATCTAAGTTTGACAGATTGCATACAGCTGAAATTGAGGAAAACTCACAACTACAAAATACAAAGGTTTGTATTGCCATAAATAATGACTCTGACATAGATGATGTAAGTTAGCTTTAAATGCTGCAAAA
The DNA here is from genome assembly GCA_002896235.1 of Cicer reticulatum. Classification (NCBI taxonomy): domain Eukaryota; kingdom Viridiplantae; phylum Streptophyta; class Magnoliopsida; order Fabales; family Fabaceae; genus Cicer; species Cicer reticulatum. The sequence continues at coordinate 8,894 of PGWS01024112.1, read as the reverse complement.
ATATATTCTTTAGAAGAAAACATAAGGCGAAATTCCGAACACTAACAGATTAGGGAAGATGACACTTCCAAATATTTGGTTTAAAAACCAAGAGATATCCTAAAGATTACAATTAATCTGCAAATTCTTTAGACAATTAAAACTTGATTTCCAAATATAACCAAGATTAGTGTTTAAAATTAGAGGTTTGAACCTACTCCGAACGAAGCGGTACAAGAAATCAGAGTTTTTCACACTTTTCCTGTGACAACATGCGTTTGTCGTGCTTCCATCAGAGGCAATAGTTTCCACCAAGGTCTTCTCACCTATATGTAAACAAATGTTTAAAAATCTTGACCACAGAAATTTAAATTAATTCCCAGGATCTATGAAAAGAAAATTTAGGAAGCACAAAATAGACCTCTGTTATATTCCCTACCATATGTAATAAACCAAACTTGAAAAGAAAGAATGTTACATTTAAAGGCAGAGATTCAGATTTCTAAAATAAAAATTATAATTTTAAAAAAAATGTTACTCATCAATATACTAAAAAACAAATGTAACTCATAAATCTACTAAAGACAAATGTAACTCATCAATATACCTAAAGAATTTATAAAATATGGGTAATTTAAACGGGCCTTTGCAAGCTGTGTTTTCTTAGCATCATCAGTGACATTCATCAACATGTTCTAAGCCATTGTTTAGTTGATGGCAGTTCTGAGTTGCAGGAGCTTTCGAAATGCAAAAGGTCTGCAATACATTTTTCAGACTTTTGTAATCAAACAATCACATGAGGGGTTTCCACAAACAAGGATGACCCTATCATCAGTCCTCTTGGATAAGACCCCAGCTAGAATCTGATGACGTCAACTAACTGGCTTCCCTTCACCCTCTGTGACTTCAATGAGGATAAAGAGGCTTCCCAGGCCTCTTCGCAACTTTTTGTAGATGAGAACAATTCGCTACATTAGCATAATTTACATCCTGTTCACAATCTGCACAGATGTTTCCTGTCTATCATCATTTGCTCTGGCCAAAGGAGCAGGGTCGTTGCAGTTGCAGCAGTTCTTAGATTTGAAGACGTCAAATCTGTTCATTGTGCAAGAGATTACAACACTATACAAAAAGCAAACAGAAAATTCTTCACCCAACAGGAAATCTATCCTACTTCTCCAAACATGCTCACACCAAATCTTCCCCCAACAGAAAATGCTAAGTTGGACCTAAAGCGAATTTCTTTAAAAATATGTAAGACCACAGAATGAAAACAAAAATCATACAACCTACCTAATTAAAATCAGAAACCTGAAACACCTTTAAAAGCATCAAAAATTTGCTTTGGAGATCTTATTTTTTGCAATGCAGTTGTTCACAAATATCTCCATAAACTCATCTGGATTCTTATTAACATCAATTAAACTAAACCGAACAATTAATTCAAATAAAAAATATATAAAAAAGAGCATATCATGCGTTAAAGAAACACATAGAAGCACATAAAAGGTAAAGACTCACTTTACAAACTTCATAGGAACCTGGAAGCTGCACTTTTCTATCAATTTACCATGTGTCAAGCTTCACAAAAGACCATTGCTGGAAAATTAATGTAATACATTAATCAATTTGGGACATGGATGAAAAGTAAAATGGAAAAAAGATGCATTGGTATAGGAAAGGATTGGAGAGAGATACACGAGTTGGGAGAAGAGGCATTTGATAGGCGACGTTGGAAGGCAGAGATGAAAATCTTGCTTCTACCAATTATAGAAGCTTACACTTTGTGATGAAAATTCATTATGTGTTGTATATCTGAAAATTTATTGAATTACACACTCAGTTCAAAATGCAGAGAGGACACAGTATTTGTATAATGTATATAACCTTGAAGACTACTATCATTTTCATCAAAGTGATTATATGGAGCTATTGTAAAATGTATATAGAATGCAAAATGTTCTATCTAACATCAAATAATCATTTGATAACCTAAAAAGATTATTATTATTAATTAAAATTTGAAATTGGTATTAGTCTATATTGAAACAAAATCATATTAGGTTTTATAATTTTGGGATTTTGTCTATCTTAGGGTTTTATTTGATTATCGAGTTAAATTTAAACAAGCCGTGCAATAAGGTTGAAACAACCAAAACCAAATCTGAAAATACAAACCTATAATGATGGTGACGACGACGTTCTGGACACGAGAAGCGACCCAGTTAAGAAAGCGGTACAGAGAGAGGGTTTAGGGTTACGTTTCTACGAACGGAATCAAAACGACAGCGCAAAAAAAGATTTGAAATCTGTAGACAACGTGCGACCATCCGAGATCACAAGTGAAGTGAACGATCCTCTACATCAACTTGCAAGTCCAGCCAAAGCTCCCATCACAGAACCGTTAATCACGCTCTGATCGTACGGTCATGATTCATCCACCAGATTTTAGTTCCTGTCTCTTAGAATTATAAGGACACAGTAGTACGATCCTATAGAACAGATCCTGTTCAAGTAAGGTCGTGACTTCTACTCTTCCATGTTATATAAATACTTGATTTTGTCAGTGTTAACGATGTGGGACTAGTACTGTGACGTTGGCTGGGCCTGGGCCTAACATTAATTTTCTTTTTATAATTCATATTTTTTATCAATAATTAAATAAAAAGTTATAATATTTATAGCATAGACGTTTTTCATAAGATATTTTTTAAACATAGTAGTTGTCGGTCAGACAAATTATTTTCTATTGAAATAGTAAGTTATTATGTAAACAAGTTGATAAAGTTTATGGAAATATTATACTTGTTTCTCTATCAAATTTTCTTAATGTATTTATGCAAAATTAATATGTTATATAATAAAGGTATAGAATGAAACATAATAAAAATAGGTCATTGTTATGAAATCATGATAATTGTTCTTTATTATTCATGTTAAATATTAGTTAACTCATTTAAAATTTATTCTTTATAGACGTGAAACCAGAATTCACCGAATAAATTGTTGCAGAAGTATGGAAAATGTCACAACTAATACGAAAGCTAAGCTTTATGCAATTTGTCAAGGTTTAATCGGGCATCTGGATTTGGTTCATAAATACATAGTTGAAACTGGTTCTTGGAAGTTGTTAAGCACATTGATGAGGGCGATATTGCGCGTGATGCATATGGTAGTAACTTGGTCAGCGACATGACATCGCTTTCTCGTGCAAATAAATTGTCCTTAAATATGGTCATTTCTCTCAGGGAAGATAATGCTTGTGCAGATATTTTAGCAAGATAATTCTCTAACTAATTTGGTAATTTCAAAATAATATAATATTTAGGATTCTCCTTTTAAATATTAAAGTAGCAGACAACTTTAGACAAATAAAAAAGTAGTAGGTAACTCTCTTACGATAACTGAGTATATATAATTAACAAGTTGACTACAAATAGGCCACCAATTAATGTCTTTGGCAAATGTCAAAATATTAGCTTATAATGAATAATTTGATGTTAAAATAGAGTTATTTTGATAATGATAATTCTTTAATGAGTTTAGAGCATTTATCAAAAAATTATAGCGTTTTTTAATATACTACTTCAAGTAGCAGCTTATAGGTTATGGTGTTTTATTTTTTTCTTTTGTCATTTTTTTTATTATTATCTAATTCAAATATTTAATATTAATTTAAAATATATTTTATGATATTTATATGTATCATTAATCAACGCTAATTATTATCAACACTTTAAATTTAATTAGTTAGTTTCTCTCTTCAACTAACTTATATGTATTCACCTATAAGTTTATCCGCTATTTTACCCATCAAAGTCTTAATGTCCAAAAACGTTGCATACCAATAAAATAAATAAAATTAAAATCATATCAAATTATATTAATCAAAAATGCACATTAGTGGGGTGTCGTGTTAACTTGCTCATCCCTAAGGGTTGGCGATTAATCAATGAGGTGATTGTACCAACTATTGCAAAAGATTGAAATCTAATAACCATTGTTGTCGACACTTTTAAACCTGAACAAAGATTTTATAGGAAGTGTACTAAAATCCCTTATGACAAGTCTTGTATGAGATCATTTGCTTGCCATTATTATCATATGCTATATGTGAAGTCTATTTCAGTCTTTTTGTTGGTTGGATAGATGTTTGACTATGTATTAAATATTTAACTATCATTTACTGTTTTTTATTTAGAGTGCATTTACAATGAAGCAATCATATACCAAAAATTCACGATACAATAAATCAATCGTCAAAGTCTATCCATAACATTACTGTTCAAGAATAAATTTATCTCTTAACAATAGTATAGCAATAACGACGACAAAATAATATAATAATAATAATATAATAATAATAATATAAATAATAATAATAATATATAATTAATAATAATAATAACATACTAAAATAATAATATTTTAGATCAATTAATAATATTATACACAAAATTCTCATAGACTAATGAAAATTTGATATTATTATTATTATTTAACTTTTGAATACTAAGACACATATTATCATTTAATACATGTTTGATGACAAAATTACGAAAATACAAAGATTTTAACAAAAACTACTATTTAAAGTTAAATAAATATGGGAAATTTTTCAATCACCACCAAGTTTTTCTTTATAAATTTTATCCATCTCGACATACTAATATTTATTAATTATTGAGTCATGATGAGAAGTCGTTTACTAAAAACATTCTTGTGAAGACACACGAATTTGGATATGCTTATTTGATCACGCACAAAAATTATATTTCTTTTAATTATTTTAAACTATATATTATTTAGTATTATTTTTCCATTTTTCTTTATGTGTGTGTTTTTTATTGTGTCAGGCACAATAATTTTTCCACTACTAAGTATATTAAGAACTCTTATAGTATATAAAGAAAATCTTGAGGACATGTGAATACATATTATATTGTATTGGTCAATTACTTTGGAGTAAGACTACATTAACTATGGTTTGACTAAAATTTAGTGAGTATAATATTTTTCTTAATTAAGTCCTTTTGTGGACACTCAGACCCATTGATTAATCAGACAATACATCTCTTTGTCTCTGTAAAGACAATACATCTCTTATGTCTTGTGAATCTTTATGAATTATGCATTCACATTTTTCATTGAATATACTATCCTAGTTTAACTATACACCTGATCAACTATGGTGTTAATCAATTTTTTACATAAAATAATTTTCATGATTAATTTGGTAAAATGTTAAAAAGTACATAAATTTTAAAAATAGAATGTTTTCAAATTAATATAATCATATAAATGAGGAACATGTAACAGATTAAAATATACAACTTTTACGATGATAAAAGTTGAACTATGTTAATAATATATCATTAGTAGGAACACTCCAAAGAAAACAAAACCTTCAATAAATCAATTCTAAGTAGAAAAAATGTTTAAGATAAATACCATGCATCACTAAAGTAAAAAATCTCTTATAATAAGTATCATATTTAATATATATGTATGAATGTATAAGGTCAACAAAGTTTTAACTTTTCATATAAAAGCAAAGGAACTTAGCCTATATAAGGTATTCATAAAATATATTTACCACTTCAATAAATATTTTGTATTTTACTCTAAAACAAAATAACATACTTTTAATTTACTATTATTATTATTTTTAATACTCAATAAATACATTGAATTTTTCCCCCTCGGTGTAATTATCATATTTTAATTATATGGCATGATTGTATTAGTCTACAATGTTTTACCTTTCTTTTGAATAAAGCAAAACATCTAACATATTTATTCAAATAATTTACTCTAACACATAATATTTGTATATTCTACTCTAAAGCAAACAACATACTTTAATTTAGATACTATTATTTTATATCAATAATATTTAAATTTTTCGTGCACGTACGATTAACATCTAATATATAATAAGATATTTCATCTCGAAAATATTAATTAAAACAAGAAAGATACAAGAATAAGGAACAGTGATGAACTTGCATTATACATACAAATGAAAAACACAAAGCAAATACTAGAGAGAATATTGGACAAGTTTCATGCTATCAATATACAAATAAATGCATCATCAATATATGATATCATTCAATGCTCTACTTTAACCTCCTCAAGTCTCTATTATGTAATACACTTTGTTATCAACCCCGAAACATTTCAACTCCTAAATGCGTACGAACACGATTCGTGTTTATGAAAAACACAAAAACAAACATTATAATTCTAGATAATGACCAACATTTAATTTAGTTAGAGTTCCTCTTTTATGTTTGATTGTTAAGAATTTGAAGGAAAAAAAAAAAGACCAGTAACACTTACAACAGCAACTGATCAATTCGTTCAAAAGTTTCACTTCATAAGGGAAATTATTGATCACCACCATTCAAAAAGATGTTGGCCCAATTATTCTTCAGCCCCCAAAATGGCTAAGTTGAATGGACGCAAGTCTTTGAATTTATGTGAATACTAATAATGGGAACAAAAAGTACCTTACTTCTCTAATAAAGTAAAAGAAATATAATCAACCTTTAAAAAAATAAGTTTTTCCTTTGGTAATCTGATTCTTTACAATACTGTTGTTTATAATATTTCAATAATCTCATTGGATTTTTTTCCATCATCAATTAATCAAAGGATTTCATGTAGGATACTTGTTAAGGAGTTAAAAATAAAAAATAAAGGACAAGTATTGTATGAAAAAATAAAATCAAAATTTAAAATTTCAAGGGGATAAATGCACAACTTTTCAAGATTAAATTCTATTATTATGTCTAACATAGTAATTCAAATGACACTTTTTAAATTTTCTTTAAATAAAACCCACAATATGTCAACAATTAAATTCAAATTAAAAAAAGTAAACATATTATGTCCTTTAATGAAAAACATAAAAACACATAAAAAACGTGAAAAGACTCACTTTACAATTTTCATAGGAAATTTGGATTTGCTACAGTTATAAAATAAATAAAATAAAAAGCAACCTAGAGTCTCCTTACGAAAGTAATCGTTGTTGTCTTGTCAACATCAAATAATTGAATTCTTAAATGACCAAATTATCTACTCAAACATCTAAAGTTGACAGATTGATACAGCTGAAATTGAGGAAACTCACAACTACAAAATACAAAGGTTGTGTATTGCATAAATAATGACTCTGACAAAGATGGTAAGTAGCTTTAAATGCTGCAAAATAAATATTCTTTAAAGAAACATAAGCGAAATTCCGAACACAACAGATTAGGGAAATGCACTTCCAAATATTTGTTAAAAACCAAGAGATACCAAGATACAATTAACTGCAAATTTTTTAGACAATTAAACTTGATTTCAAATATAAACCAAGATTTAGTGTTTTAAAATTAGAGGTTTGAACCCTACTCCGAACAAGAGCGGTACAGAAATTCAGAGTTTCACACTTTTCCTGTGACAACATGCGTTGTCGTGCTTCCATCAGAGGCATAGTTCACCAAGGTCTTCAATACCTATATGTAAAACAAATGTTAAGAAATCTTGACCACGAATTAAAATGTAATTCCAGATCTATGAAAAGAAAATTAGGAAGCACAAATTTAGACCTATGTATATTCCTACCATATGTAATAAACCAAACTTGAAAAGAAAGGAATGTTACATTTAAAAGGCAGAGATCAGATTTCTAATAAAAATTATAATTTAAATAAAATGTTACTCATCAATATACTAAAAAACAAATGTAACTCATAAATCTACTAAGAAACAATGTAACTCATCAATATACTAAAGAATTTATAATATATGGGTAATTAAACGGGCCTTTGCAAGCTGTGTTTCTTAGCATCATCAGTGACATTCATCAACATGATTCTATAAGCATTGTTTAGTTGATGGCAGTTCTGAGTTGGCAGGAGCTTCGAAATGCAAAAGGTCTGCAATAACATTTTTCAGATTTTTGAATCAAACATCACCATTGAGGGGCCTTCCACAAAACAAGGATTGACCCTATCATCAGCCTCTTGGATAAGACCCCACTAGAATCTGATCGACGGTCAACCTAACTGGCTTCCCTTCACCCTCTGTGACTATCAATGAGGATAAGAGCTTCCCAGGCCCTCTTCGCAACTTTTGTAGATGAGAACAATTCGCTACATAGCATAATTTACATCCTGTTCACAATCTGCACCATTTTCCTGTCTATCACATTTGCTCTGGCCAAAGAGCAGGGTCGTTGCAGTTGCAGCAGTCTTAGATTTGAGACCTCAAATCCTGTTCATTGTGCAAGAAATTACAACTACTCACCCCAATAAAAGCAAACCAGAAAATTCTTCCCCACAGGGAATTCTATCCTACTTCTCCAAAACATGCTCACACAATTCTTCCCCAAACAGAAAATGCCTTAAGTTGGACTAAAAGCGAATTCTTAAAATTATGTAAAGACCACAGAATGAAAACAAAAATCATACACCTACCTAATAAAAATCAAGAAACTGAAACAACCTTTAAAGCATCAAAATTTGCTTTGGAGATCTTATTCTTTGCAATGCAGTTGTTCAAAATATCTCCATAAACTCATCTGGATTCTTATTAACATCAATTAAACTAAACCGAACAATTAAATTCAAATAAAAAATATAAAAAAAGAGCATATCATGCTGTTTAAAGAAAAACATAGAAGCACATAAAAAGGTAAAAGACTCACTTTACAAACTTCATAGGAACCTGGAAGCTGCACTTTTCTATCAATTTTACCATGTTGTCAAGCTTCACAAAAAGACCATTGCTGGAAAATTAATGTAATACATTATCAATTTGGGACATGGATGAAAAGTAAAATGGAAAAAAGATGCATTGTTATAGGGAAAGGATTGGAGAGAGATACACGAGTTGGAGAAGAGGCATTTGAAAGGCGA
>PGWS01024099.1:0-12745 GCA_002896235.1 Cicer reticulatum | reverse complement strand
AAAAGAACCAATTTACGAGCACAATCCAAGATCACATAATGGTAAGACATCCAATCCATACCGAGGATGACCTCGAGTGATTGTAGCGGTAAACAAATCAGATTAACCAAGAAATCCCTATTCTGAATAGTCATTTGACAATGTAAACATGCAGAATTTACTGTTAAAGTCTTAGCAGGTGTGGAAACAACCAAATTAAAAGGTAAAGCAGACACAAATAACTTCAAGCGATTCACACAATCCATAGCAATGAAGGAATGGGTTGCCCCCGAGTCAAAGAGTGGCAGTAAGAGTTTACCCTGCCAATTCTGCTACGTCGTTAATCAGATTACCAGTGGATTCCCCTCTCAGCACTCACTGTCAATAAATGCGTCCTCTAGCAGGTAATGAGTAGCCCTAGTTACATTCACAACGGGTCTACCTTCGGAGCCGTGCAATCCTTTGCCATGTGGCCTGGCTTCTGACAATTGTAGCCAGGTGAGAGTATTAGGGCTACAAGCGTTAGCATAATGTCCCTCTTCCCCACATCGGAACATCGAACACTTCGTCCCAGTTGTCTCCCAAAATTCCTGGTTCCCTGGGCGATTCTGCCACCGTTGTTAGTTTCGTGTCGATCATAGGTTTAGCACTTGCTTTCCTTGTTCTGAAAATTACCCGACTAGGGCTCCTGAATTTAAAATTCCCTCCGGCTAGCCCTCTTATTCTTCATATCCTCAACTTCCTACATTTTTCCACAAGAAGCCTGGAAACGTTGAATTCCCCAAAGGGTGAAGACGGAGTCTTGAATCTCATACTTTCAGTCGTCTTGGAAACGATGACACATGAATGGTTCATCAATCTCTTCACGGAAAACCTGAAATGCCTCGGGTAGCGATTCAAACTTAGCAGCATATTAGCCCAGATCATGTCCTCTGAGAGTTTCAGAAAATCTCCCCAGTTAGTCCGGTACTTCATCAGAAAAGTATTTGTCTAAAAACTTCCTTTTGAATGATTCTAGTTACCTCCTCGTGACGCTGATCGTCATCAACATGATCTGCACTCCTCCACCATACTCCAGCATCCCCAATTGCAATAACTGGCATACGTTGACCTTCATTCCGGCCTGATCAGTTAATCATTCAAGATTTTCTCCACTTCTTGGACCATTGATTCGCCTTCTCCCGAATTCTCATCCCCCTTAAACTTGGGAGGATTGTAACGACGAAATCTTCTAATCCTATTGACTCTGCGCACAGATCTCTCTTCCCCTCTTTCAAGATCACATTGAGTCCTTGGCAGCAGTCGTGCAGCAACAGAAGCAGCCATGTTATTCATAGCTTCCGCATTTTGAAGTCATCCCTATTAGCATGGCTCTCAGAGCCATCCTTCTTAGCGGCATGGTTTTCCTATAAAACCATCTCAAGTAGAGTCTTAACACTAACTTCAAATAATTCATAATAGCTTCCGACCACATTAACACGTAATAATTATAGCGGACCTAACAATTCAACCCCCTAAATCAGACGCATTGATCAGATAATAACTCCAACTATAGGTGACCTACAATCTATAACTAAGGCTCCACAGCCCCAAAGAAAACCAAACCAAAGCTCTGATACCACATGTAACACCCACGATTCTTCAAAGCGATGGTATATTTTTTTCCAAAAGAAATTAAACTAAAACAGAGAAATAAATAAGGAAATGCCTTTGGATAAATAATGAGTCATTATAATTCCCAAGCAACGGAAAAGTTTCTCCAAATAATAAATCCAAAGCATTACACAACAACAAATGGTACATGGAACCCATTCAAATAAGATATCAAACTGACATATTAGTATAAGTACAGTTTCCAAATTAAAATACTCCAACCCAAAAAGAAGGACGTCTAGTCCCTATACATCAACCTAATTTGATCATCCTACAAAAACTATACACCCTGAGTGATCTCCACGCGGCCCCGTGAGATCCTCCTAACGTAGCTCCAGTCAAGCATTTCCCATCCGTAGGGTACGAACCGGTAGGATCGTCCGGCTCTCATCTGAGGGCAAAGCCCAGATTTTCCACAATAGTTGTAAAGGGTCACCAACCGAAATTAACAGATAACACATAACATTAAGTTTTAAATGCACAAAATAACCTTTCAATAGCATGCACCTTAAAGGGATTTCTCATATGCTAAAAGTTCATGCAATGCTTGCCAATTAAAAATGAAATCAAAAAGAAGTTCTCAAACCATTAAGTAATACATAACTGACCAAAAACATTGATAAATCAATTGAGCAATCAATTATTAACTCAAAAATAAGGACTTCTTAGTGAGCCAATCGGTTGCCAAATCGATTTGATCAGTTCTGCTGAGTTCCTACATGACCAATCGATTTCTAAATCGATTTTGTCAGTTTTCTTGAGTTCCTGTGTTGTCAAATCGATTTTGGCAGTTTTGCTGAGTTCCTGCCTCTCTGCCAATCGAATTTCCAAATCGATTTCTAAAAGATTTTGAAAACATATTTGATACAATCGATTGGTAATCGATTAGGTTAAAAATAGTGAACTTCCTGCAACTCATCCAATCGATTTGGAAAATCGATTTCCCTTCTTATTCTTCCAAAAATACATAAATTAATTCAAACAACACTCACACATAACTCCAACAAAACTTAACACTTAGCAAATCCACACAATCACCACGACGAAATGGTTTTCGAAATGGTTTTACAATCCATCGCACTCACACACTGCTAATCAATTACATAACACTTAGCAATTCAACACAATTACCACAACAATCCAATTCAAACCACTCAATCATATACTTGTTTCAAACCAACGACTCGTGTGCCAAGCACCCTAATGCAATGCGTATATGCCAAAATGCATGGACTCGAATTATCCCAAACCAAAACCCTCCTGAAGGGACCGTAAAATCATAATTGTACCACCTATCGCAGGCCAACATACCAATTACGAGGTGCCACTATCACGGTCTGCACGATTACTAAAAAGCGGTAACCTAAAACGTATTGCCGCATCACTGGCCCGTATCGTTACCGAAGGGTGCCACCTATCCACGGGTGATCTACACAGTTTTCTAAAAAGAACGTTAAATTGTGAAATGTACCGCCTACACATGCCAAAGAACTATTTGTAGACAAACTCTCTATTTAAAGTTTTTGATGAAAATAAACAAAAGGTATAATAAGAATGTTAATTATGATTCTAATGTTATGTAATTTAACTTGTGCTGTTGAGTGGATTTTAATTAAGAGCAGAATCAAGCAAATACAAGAAAAGACAACAACAAGATCATTTAATCATAAACAGAGAATGATCTTCAGCTTCACCGAATTATCCCATCACAGCAAGTTGGTCAAATCTTTTCATCCATGTGATAAAAAATTTTGCTCTGGAAATCTTTTATATCTAATAAGTACACGGCAAGGAACAAGTACGAATAATCCAGACTAAAAAAGGATACTTGATCACAAAGATCAAAGGGTTCAAAGATTGGACAAAAGTCATGACGACCTAAGAATTCCAAATTCAAATGTCAAGAAACTTGATCAAACTGGGTATATGAAAGACAAGAACATAAGGAAATACAGAACATTTAAAACGGGAACTCCAGAATGATTATTGAAGCTCAAGAAAGTTCAAACTGATAAAACCAAGAACGTTAATCATTCTCCGTTTCTGACATCATCAGCAGCTTTGCATTAGTCTGTTTTCAGTCTGCAATTCGTTTCTAATCTTCTCCAACCTTCTCTAGTTACACTCAAGACTCAAGGCAGATAATGTACCATCAAGATCAAATGAAGAAACGTCAAAGAAAGGACTGAGATGCTTTAAATGCTAAACCATTAAAAGTCAAAAAAGCTATTTCAAAGAAGGATTATTTTTTGATTCTAATATAATGGTTCAGTCAAAAAGCATATTTTCTCCAACAGCTCTGTACCTTCATTCAAGTACATCTCCAGCCTATAAATAGAAGGCCATTATCTCAGTTCTCAGCAAGAAATTCAAGGTAAGTAATCAACAATATACAATCACACTTAAGCTTGAAATTATGCCAAAAACAGAGGCAACATCACTTTCTGGCAATTCGCCGAAACTGTACTGCTGCTAACACACATACCAGCTGCGAAATTGTCATTAAATTCTCTGTAAAGAATCTATTCTCAAACAAGAGTTGAGCAATATTCAGATTCTGTCAAATTCAATCATTTGTAAAAACTCAAACTATAAGAGTTTCTTTATAGTTTGTTTAAGATTGCTTCCATCAAGGTTAGATAGGTGTGTGATTGCTTTCTGGGTGGAAAGTAATTAGAGAAAGAAATAGATCAAGGTTGATTTTATTCTAGGTGTTGTAAGATTAAGAAGGTTCTTCATTTTAAACACGTAGTGGAAAAATCTCACAGTTGTGAGGACTGGACGTAAACCCACGTTGGGTGAACCAGGATAATCTTTGTGTGGTATTCTCTTTCCTTTCTCCTTCTTTATTATACTGCATTAATCATTTAGAATAAAATAGGAAACGATTTTCTGCTAATTTAGAACGTTCTCTGTTTATAACATAAACCAAGAACGTTCTTCCGTTTCCTGTTTCATAACCAAGATCATTCTTGAGTTATTTTCTTAAGTTGTTAACAGGATTTTTAAAAAGGCATATTTTACAATTCAAACCCCTTTCTTGTAAAATCGACATTGTTACTTCACTATTTACCAAGGTGCCACCTATCACGGTTACACAATTTACAAAAAACGAAAAACCATAAACGTACTGCCTATCACGGGCCCGTATCGTTTATCGAGGTGCCACCTATCACGGGTCTGCACGGTTTTCAAAAACGTAAATCATAAATGTACCGCCTATCACAGGCCAAATATATTTATCAAGGTGCTACCTATCACGGGTCTGTACGATTTACAAAAAAGCATGAAAATGCATGAGGCCTATACTGACTCCATCCAATAATCGTTAAGCAAATGCAGATATTAAAAGATTCCTCATTTTTAATACTCATTTAACTTAAACGATTTTCACAACAAAGGTTAAGCAAACAGAAATATTAAGAGATTCCTCATTCTTTAATACTCTTTTGACTTAAACGATTTTCAAAACAACTTTAAGTAAATAGAAATATTAAGAGATTCCCCATTCTTAATACTCTTTTAACTTAAACGATTTCAAAACGAATATTAGTAAACAAGACATTAAGAGATTCCCATTCTTAATACTCATTTAACTTAAACGATTTCAAAACAAAACATTAAAGTAAACCGAGATATCAAAAGATTCCACATTTTTAATACTCGTTTAACTCTAATGATTTCAAATTCCACAGCAAAAGTCAACCAAACATATTATCAATTAAATTCACAATCCACAACAACACTCAAGTTTCATCGTAAACCAAGACGTTTAAACATAAACCAAGAACGTGTTCGTTTTCTGTTTCATAACCAAGTCATTCTTGAGTTATTTTCTTAAGTTGTTAAACAGGAATTTTTAAAAAGGCCATTTACAATCAAAACCCCCTTTCTTGTAAATCGACATTGTTATTTCAATTGGTATCAGAGCTCGGTCTCTTAAAAGTTCAAACACCTAACAAGTGTTAGAGAAAAAAGATCTAGAGAGAATGTCGAAAGCAAAAATATCATTGTTGAAGGAGGATCCTCAAATCGACCTCCATTCTTTGATGGATCAGACTATTATTTTTGGAAAAACAAAATGCAGTTGTCTCTTAAAATCTCAAGACACAGCGGAATGTGGCGCATCATTACAGATGGAGATTTCACAACCAAGGTTGATCAAGATGACTCGAATTCTGCCTTAAAAAAAGGAGCAGATTGGACAGCAGAAGATAAAGCTAAGGTACTTCTAAACTCTAAAGCTCATTTATTCTTATCATGTGCTTTAAGCAGAGAAGAAAGTGAAATGGGATAGATGAATGCACAACTGGCAAGAAGTCTGGGATACATTAGCAAACTTCACCATGAAGAACAAGCCATGTCAAGAGAAACAAGGATAGCACATTGGTATAAGGAAATTCGATTGTTCGAAAGCAAGAAGAGAACCATTGATGAAATGTACTCAAGATTCACACAATAAGTAAATGAAATGCGCTCTTTGGCAAAGCCTATACTGTGCCATAGAAGAGTAGAAAAATCATGAGGTGTCTCCTATCATTTGGAGACCAATTGGTGACAGCTATAAGTCAAGCCAAGAACCTTGAATCATGCCTCTGAAGAGCTAATTGAACTCTAAGAGCTCATGAGGTAGTATTGCCAAGAAGATTAAAACCAGTCAAGAAAGGAAAGGCATATAGCACTGAAAGTCTCTCAAGAAAAAATCACAGTACCATTTGAAGAGGAATCAGAAGAAAATGAACAAGCAGAGCTGATGGAAATCACGCTTCTCCACAAGAAGAACTACAAAAGAATGAATGAGAAGAAGAGAGATCAAGATCAAAAAGGGATTCAAAACAGAAATCCTAAAACAAGAGATTTGACAAGAGTCAAGTCACATGCTTTGGATGCAACAAATTGGGACATTACAAAGCAGAATGTCCATCAAACAAAAATCCACCAAAACGATTTCTCTTCAAAAAGAATCAATGATGGCAACATGGATGATTCAGAGGAATCAGAAACAGAACAGAAGAAGAAGAAGAAGCCAACATATGCTTGATGGCAAAAACAGAGGAAATGAGGTAATGAATTCTGAACCATGTCATTTATGTCAACAAAATGGGAAATGAATTTGATAACTTGCTAATGACTCAAATCTCCTATTCAAAAATGTGGTTCTTTGAAAGAAAGTTTTATAAAGAGAAAGAGAGAAGGAAAGAAATCAGCTGAAAATATTTGTTAAAAAAATTGATTCAAGAATTGAAAGAAACAAGAGTTTTTGAAAGTGAAGAATGTCAAGAACATCTGCGCTAACAAACGCGAGAACGTTCAACTTAGAAATGAATACGAACTTCTCAAAACAGATTTTTACTAAACTTCATTAAAGCCACAAAAACTTTTCATAACAATCATGGGCTCTCAAATAGGAATTTTTGATAAAGCCGGTCTTGGTTTCAATCAAACTCAAAAAACCAAACTTTTATGAAAACTTCTTTGTCCCAGAAAGAGGGAAGAAAAATGCCAAGACTAGATGCTCATATGTAAAAAACTTGGACATCTAGAATTTGCTTGCTACTTCAGGAAAAAGGGATGAAAAAATCGAAAGAAAGAATCTTTTTAAACATGAGAATCATCCTGTCAAATTGTATCAAAAAAACAGCAAAAAACGGAGAACGTTCTCCAGTTTGTCTCCCAATACGGAGAAAGTTCAAAGTTACAAGTTGAATGTTTCAAAAAATCTGTTTAAAACCAAAGTTTCGAACTCTTCTAAATCATATATGCTAAACCCATTTCAGAATCAACAACTAACAACACAGCTGTTTCCAAACGAGAATATATACCACTTAAAAACTAACTCTCAGGACCAAAACCAAAGTGGGTACCTAAGACTGAAATGATATCACCTGCAGGTTGGTTTTCAAAATACACAGAGAAAGCCTTGGTTCTTGGACAGTGGCTTGTTCAAGGCACATGACAGGAGATAGAAATTGTTTCATAACCTTCAGCAAGAAGAATTGGTGGTTCGGTTCACATTTTGGAAATGATGATCAAGCTCAAATTAAGGTAAATGAAACAATTGGTAAGACAAACTCGCTCAAATAAATGATGTCAATACGTGGAAGGATTGAAACACAATTTATTAAGCATAAGTACAGTTATGCGACAAGTATGCGAAGTCATTTTCTAGCCAAAGGTATGTTGAAATCAAGAAGTCAAAACTGGAAAAATTTTTCTCTGGTAAGCGAAAGAAAAAAAATTATATAGTGTTATATCTTTGAAGAATTACCTGATGAATTCATGCTTTATATCAATCAATAAAGATAATGGATCTGGCATTAAACAGGGCTGGACATATTAGCATGAAAACTATTTCAAAAATCTCCAAACTTGATCTTGTAGAGGTTTAACCAAAACTAATTTTGAGAAAGACAAAAATCTGTGAAGCTTGTGCAAAAGGTAAGCAGCTCAAGAGCAGTTTTCATACAAAAGATTTTGTAACTACAAATAGAAACTCTTGAACTACCATCACATTAGCATTTATTCGGGCCTGTCAAAAACAACAAAGTCTATGCAGGAATGAATATGGTTTTGTTTATTGTTGCCTTTCTCAAGATTTACATGGTTCTGTTTTTAACAAAAAGATTGATGCATTTGAATCATTTAAAACATTTTGTAAAGGTGCAGAAATGAAAAGGACTCCCAGCATCATCTCTGTAAGGAGTGATCATGGAGGAGAATTCATAAATGCCTCATTCAAAAGCTTTTTTGATGAACTTGGTATATCTCACAATCTTTCTGTGCAAAGAACTCCACAACAACAATGGAGTTGTGAAAGAAAGAATAGAAACACTACAAGAAATTGACAAGAACTATTTTAGGAAGAATCCAAATGTGAAAGAGGTATTTTTGGGCAGAAGCCATAAACACTCTTGCTATATCTTGAATCGTGTATCTATTCAGAAAAATCATCAAAACAAAACTTCCATACGAAATCTGGAAAACAGAAAACCAAACATTTTTACTTTTCATATTTTGGTTGTTACTGTTAATTCTAAACACAAGATCTTATTGGAAACTTTGATCAAAATCCATAAAGCGTCTTTCTTGATGACTCAACCGAATCTAAAGGTTATAGAGTGTTCAATTTAAGAACTAATGTTGTTGAAATTAGTATGCATATATTGTTTGATGAGTTTGATGACCTAGATATAAGTAAAAAGGATGAGGAAGAAGAAACTCAAAATGAAACGCAGCAGGAAACAAGTCTGCAGAAAACAGAGATTGATAAACAATCTCCGTTTCATTCTCTACCAAAAAGCTGGAAAACTATTGGAGATCATCCTCAAACTCAGATCATTGGAGACACAGCTGATGGAATCCGAACCAGAAGATCATTCAAGAATGATGACGACAGCATGGCAATGATATCTCAGATTGAACCAAAGTCAATCAAAGATGCTATTACTGATCAATCTTGGGTAAACGCCATGAAGGAAGAACTACTACAGTTTGAGAAAAATGAAGTTTGGACTCTAGTACCAGATCCATTAGATCAAACAGTTATTGGCACTCGATGGGTATTCAGAAACAAGCTTGATGAAGAAGGTAAGGTCGTGAGATACAAAGCAAGATTAGTAGCTCAAGGCTACAATCAACAAGAAGGTATAGACTATGATGAAACATTTGCTCCAGTTGCAAGGTTAGAAGCTATTCGAATACTTCTTGCATATGCATCTCATAAACTCATCAAACTGTTTCAAATGGATGTGAAAAGTGCTTTCTTAAATGGTTTTTTAAACGAACAAGTGTATGTAAAACAGCCCCCAGGTTTTGAAAACCAAGCAAAACCAAATCATGTTTTCAAACTTACCAAAGCACTTTATGGCTTAAAACAAGCACCAAGGGCGTGGTACGAACGACTGAGTTCATTTCTGATTGAGAACAATTTTCAAAGAGGAAAAATCGATACTACCTTATTTAAGAAAACAGAGGGAAATGAATTACTCATTGTTCAAGTATATGTGGATGATATCATTTTTGGATCAACAAATGAAAAACTATGTGAAGATTTCTCAAAACTTATGCAAAGTGAATTTGAATTGAACATGATGGGGGAATTAAGATATTTTCTTGGTTTACAAATCAAACAATACGAAAAAGGCATTTTTGTTTGTCAAGAAAAATATATCAAAGATCTGTTGATCAAATATAAAATGAATGAGTCAAAAATTATGACAACTCCCATGCATCCATCCACTTCCTTAGAAGAAGATGAAAATGGCAAATCTGTTTCTGAAAAAGAATATCGTGGAATGATCGGTTCTCTGCTATATCTAACTGCTAGCAGACCAGATATTGTGTTTGCAGTAGGATTATGTGCTCGATTTCAATCAGCGCCAAAAGAATCCCACTTAACTGCAGTTAAACGCATATTTAGATATCTCGTTGGAACAACTAATCTTGGTCTTTGGTATAGAAAAGGTTCCCATTTTGATATTATAGCATACTGTGATGTTGATTATGCTGGAGACAAAGTTGAAAGAAAACGCACAAGTGGAGCATGTCAGTTCCTAGGTGAAGCATTAATCAGTTGGTCATGTAGAAAACAGAACACCATAGCACTATCCACAACTGAGGCTGAATATGTGTCAGCTGCAAACTGCTGTTCACAAGTTTTGTGGATTAAGAACCAACTTCAAGATTACTCTGTAAGCTATTCCAATATTCCAATTTATTGTGATAATACAAGTGCTATAAATTTGTCTAAAAATCCAATTCAGCATTCTAGATCAAAGCATATTGAAATAAAACATCATTTCATTCGTGATCATGTCAATAAGAAAGACGTTGAATTAATCTTCGTTGATACTGAAAATCAACTTGCTGACATTTTCACTAAGCCTCTTGTGGAGGATAGTTTTAATTCAATCAAAGAAAAACTGAGAATCATGAAAAATCCAGAAAATTCTGGTTAAAATCTGCTTCTGCAGAAAACGGAGATCGTTTATCAGTCTCCGTTTCGCGATTCATCATTCTCCGTTCTGGAAAAAGCAACAGTCTGCTTTTCCCTCTCAAAAGTAAAAAAGGCAAATCTTGGCATTTATTACACGTGCCCTTGTGTCTGGTGTTAGAATGCTGACACATACACTCTCCAATCCCCCAAAATGCTTTTCCCATTTCCCTAGGTACAAACTCATCATTACTCCACCTTTTTCTCTCCATCTTCTCAAGTCAGAAAACTGTTCCTCTTCCCACCTTCTTTTCCCCAAAAGCTGGAATCATCTTTCTCTTTCTCTAAATCACGTTCACTGTTCATCTTCTTCATCATCTTCCTCCCAAAAAACAACAATGGCTCGAACCAAACAGTCTGCACGAAAAAATGCCTCTCCCTGTACACCACCCTCTTCATCTTCCTCATACCAATCCAGAGAGCGTTCTCCCTCTCCACCACCTCGCCCTTCACCACCACACACATCTTCTGCCTCTCCATCTTCTCAAAATAGTCAAGACGTTCTAAACCTCATTCCTCTGTCTACCTTTCTTCCACCACTATACACTCGTCCTACACCAAACTACGCTCAAGTGCCTCCCCATCTTCGCACCAGAATCACTCCTCCACGCCGCTCCATGCGCGTCCAGTCTGGTATTGGTACGTCGAAATCCATGAACCCTAAGCCATTTTACTTCATCATTTCAGACTCTGAGAGTGATGACTCTTCTGATTCGTGTCCCCCAGTAGCAAAATCACAACACAAACTGAACCACAAAGAAACACGATGCCTACAGTACCAACATCTTCCCCACAAAATCCACCAACGACTACTAACCCTTCGACACCCTCAAAATCGGCTTTCTCTTCTGAACCTTCACACGCAACTCATCCCCATCAAAAACGGAGATCGTTAAATGACATCGTTTCTCCTTCTCCAAACCAAAAAGAACCACTCTCTCAACATACTCTACTTCCACACTGTGGAAGTCATGAGTACGTTTCTGATAATGACGCCTTGCTCATCTATCATCTGTTAAACTGCAAGAGATTGAACTTACCTCATGTTATTCTCCAGCACATGATCTGTGCAGCCCAGAAAGATTACAAAAAGAATATTGTGCCTTATGGCATGGTCCTGACTAAAATCTTCAGGCATTTTGGAGTATCTCTTGCATCTGAAAAATCCTTGATCAAAATTTCCAAGTTTTCCACAAAAAATTTATCTCATATGCGAAACACCGCCTCTGCTCCAACAACTACTCTTCCATCCTGTCCCATCTCTCTCAAAAGGAAGAGATCAGCCGGAAGACGACCTTCCAGAAATTTTGTTTCTCTTTCTTCTCCTTCTACCGATCCCAAGGCAATCTCAGACAAAACTCCTACACCAGAACGTTCTCCACCCTCTCCAGAACGTTCTCCAGAACATATCCCATCACATCCCACTCTTTTTGCTCAAACATTCGGCACTATCCCTTCACATATTCCCTCTTTTTCTCAACCACCTCACTACCCTACACATGACTTTAGTACTCTCTTATCTAATCCTCTTATGTCTACCATGTCTCCACTATTTGTTTCACCACAGAAAACCAGTTCTTCCATTTTTGGAATAAGTCAGTTTTTGAACTTTCCCGCTCCTGCTGACCACTCTACCTCATCTGTTGGCCCTTTACCATCTATTTCATCTTCTTTTGCCTCTCTCCCATCCTTATCTGCCATGCCTATTCCCTCCAACACAGTTGTCGCTACCTCTTCTCAACCCTCCGCTCACATTCCCTCCACTGACACCTTAGCTGCACCCTCAAACTCTGATATCATGGCCGCTCTCCAGATCATCATGACAAGACAAATTCAGCATGATCAAGAGACTGCTCTACTCAGAACTTGGATGGCTGATCATCTTGCTCCCAAGCTGAGAATTCCACCTCCGCCTCCACATCCGGTGCCCCCTCCCTCTCAGATCCCTCCTGCTGGAAAATCTTCCTCCTCCGAAGGATCTTCTCCCTCCCTAGCATCTTAGATCTATCCCTTATGTCTTTTTGGATGACAAAGGGGGAGAATTAAGTTAGATTTTCTTTTATTCTGTTATTGCTCTCTTGTTGTAGTTCTGCCTCTTTTGATGTATCTTTACCAATATTA